>JAQGBJ010000225.1:0-52763 GCA_034698345.1 Sphaeridia pumilis
GCGGAATTCTGGTGTAAAAATCAGACAGATTGTTTGTTTTTCTCGATGATTGTGATAACGATAACTGGAATTGCAAGGATTCTGCATATTTTTTACAAATCGGAATTTAAAGTACGTGTTTATTGATTAATTGTCACGCGACAATTCGCAAAGTACAAAAGACTGGATCCAGGACGGCCTAGCATGTATGAAGCATACTGTAAGTTGTTTTACCTTGACAATTATTGCTGAATGGATTGATTATTGGATAAAAGCAATTTTGAAAATGATTGAGGAGAAATGTCAAACGTAATTACTATGTCCAGCTCAATTCAATGCAAAGTTTCGACGAATAAGCCGATCCCCATGAGCAGTTACAGATTTATTCTCGAGTATTACTTTAATCCCAAGAGAATTTAAGCTTTAGACGGAAGGACCTAGTTCATACAGAGAACCGTTAACATCGGAGTTTCAAGAATAACTGGACTAATAGTCTATGTAAAATGTTACTGTTTTTAGCTGAACCGGGACTGAAAATAACTTTTTAGTTTTGAATCTGTGGAATTTGCGACGCTGAAACAAAACAGTATTTATTCTGCTGGAGTAAATACAAGGGATAATTATGTCCCTCATGATGGGAGTTAACGATCTTCAAAATTCTGAAGAGAGAAGCAAGGACGAGCAGGGAATGAAGCTCATCGATGGAGTCGTCCGAAGTTTCAAAGTGGCAAAAGTTTTCAAAGAGAATACTGAACGCATAAATAATATGGACTTTTCTCCTACCGGAGATTTACTAATTTCGTCGGCTGAAGATGACCAGATCGTGATTTACGATTGTGAAAAGGGGACGTAAGTGAAAAAAGCAGCGTATTCATTTCATCTGAATGTTAATGCTCGAGGAATTTTGCGAATGTAATCTAATCCAAAACATATTTTCAATAGATCGAAACGGACCTTGAACAGCAAAAAGTATGGGGTGGATTTGATCCATTTTACTCATGCAAAAAACACGGCGATTCATGCTTCCACAAAAATAGATGGTGAGAGGCTGAAAAAAATCTTCGTGATTGTTCTGATGAATGAGCGTATTTGAAAAAAAGTGTTGTTTGCTTTGCAGATACGATTCGTTACCTGTCCCTTCATGATAATAAGTATTTGCGTTATTTCCCTGGTCATACGAAGAAAGTTACCACACTGTGCATGTCACCTACGGACGACTCATTTCTGTCAGGGTCATTGGATAAAACATTAAGGTTGTGGGACCTGAGGTCTCCTAATTGCCAGGGCTTAATGCACGTCTTGGGAAAACCTGTGGCTTCGTTCGACCCCGAAGGGCTTATTTTTGCGGTTGGGGTGAATAATGACAGTGTGAAGCTGTATGATCTCCGCTCTTTTGATAAGGTAAAATTAATGCCACCCGTCAAAATGTTTATGTGTAGGTTGTACCTGAAAACTGGATTGATTTTATTGCAGGGTCCCTTCATTACGTTTAAATTCAATAGCGAAAAAGACAGTGAATGGTCTTCTCTGAAGTTTAGTCCTGACGGGAGAACCATCATGATTTGTAGTTACGGTAGTACGATAAAACTCGTGGACGCGTTTCATGGCTCACCCCTGCAGACATTTGCAGTAAGATTATTGTGTTTTGTTTAATCGTGTTGTGAATTTGGAAAATGTCGTTTTAACTTTGGTAATAATGTTACAGGGGCATTTGAACAAGAACAACATTTCGCTGGAGGCCTCGTTTAGTCCCGATTCTCAGTTTGTATTCTCGGGGTCTGCTGATGGTAACATCGACGTTTGGAATGCGGAGAGTGGTTATAAGGTATATTAGAAGATACATTTTGAAAATTCTAGCTTCAGAGGTGTAAATGAAATTTTTATGCTTTTGCAGGTTTGTACGCTAAATGGAGAGCACCCAGGGCCAGTACAATGTGTGCAGTTCAATCCGAAATATATGATGATCGCATCTGCTTGTTCAAATATGGTAAGATTTCAGTTTTAGTCAATTGCAGTGTTTCATTAGAATGATAAGTAACGTGTACTGTTTTTCGTTTCAATAGTCATTCTGGTTGCCGACTTATGAAGATTGAAAATCCACAAACTCGCTGGTTCAGTATATGCTTAGATTTCGAATACCACCGCACGTCAGGGTATGGGTGCAAATTATTTGTTGGTGTGCTAAATTTATAAGGTTCAGTTCTAGTTCTGTGTCTCCCAGTATAAACTAAGGATAGGCGAATAGAAAAATATATAGACCAATGTGTGTAGACAAAATTACTGTTCGTTAGATCATAGTTGAGATAATTTGCTGGTATTTTTCGACTAGAAACTGTTAAGTTTGTGGCTGAGGTATACGTTATTTTTGTTTTGTTTATGGCGGATGCTAACTTCGTCCTGTGTCGAAGTAAAATGGCAATTTCCACGTGCCAACCAGACTATAGTGGTTTCTCATTCATAAAGCAGCACTTTCAAATACATCACAGGAGTTCCCAGTCTTGACAAGCTCATTTACTAAACCTACATTTGTTGTACAACTTGTATCACAGATACGCAGCCCACCCAATATACATTTGGCACAAGTTTTCGATCGATGTTGCTTCATTTATCAGATGATTAACCTGCGCTTCGACGGAAAGGGGTACGTCTAGGCCCTTTTTGAAGTTTCTCGCGGTTCCCTTTAAACGGTTTTGAATGTTGTTGAGAACCTCTATAGCTTCCTTGCTGTTCGTTTCTGCACCTATTGAACGACAAGTAACTTGAAAAACAATATTAATTAATACCAGTCAAAGACTAAAGACACGAAAAATTCTTTACCGCTTGTACTCCTACCGGAGCTGGAGCTTGAAGAATTCCATTCAACCAATGGATCATCTACAAATGGTCGCATGATCGACATAATTTCATGATAATGATGCCTCAGGAGCTTCATAACGATCTCACAGCAGCATCGAAATGGTCCTTCATATCTCAGCGGGCCCATGCCATCAATCATATTTTGCGTTAGTCTGAAAGGTACTCGCTCGGGAAATTCAAAAGTTTCTCCCTAAAATATCGATAATATAACTGTTTTTGATACGAACGACCTTTTTAAGCATACTGAAATAATCGAATGTGCTCACCTTGTTAAACAAACAATTGAAGTCAACATGAACAACATCACCATTGCTCGCGTCTAACAAGATGTTTTCGCCGTGCCGATCTCCTAAGCCCATCAGATACCCTATTATAGACATTACTGCAGCAGTCCTCACGTACGATGTTCTAGCGGCGTACCTGAACACCAAACGAGAAAAATGAATTTTTGCATCCAACTTAACATGCATTCTAGTATGTTTTTTACCAGGATTGTGGTTCAGGAAAGATTTTCAAGAACCAATAGCTCAAGACAGGAGGATGTTCAGGCAGGTACAAGTCTTCGAACACCTTTCGCTTTTTCTTAAGGTCGTCTCGTTTGTCTTAAAGTCAAAGTTTCAAGCGAGTGAGCCATATTGTTTACTGAATCGTCAAATTCAAAAATCACACTTACCGCATATTTGCAACCGCTTAGGTTGGTCTTTTCTACTGTACCCGTCTTTGTACAAATTCTGTGAGGACACAAAAGTCATAAATATTCAAAGGCACTTCAGAAGTCTTTCGAGAATCGAGACTTACGAGTATCAGTGGTCTGAAAGGATACAGATTGGGGATCCATTCGATAAGACCGCATGTGTCACTGAGAGGTGTCACATAATACCTTCTGATGACGAGATTTCGCTTGCTACAGGCATTGTCCCTATTCATATACCATTGTACCATATTGTTGATCTCCATTACTTTGCCGTCTTTACGTAAGTCGTCGCTAGGTTTACAGAGCAATCCATAAGATTTGCCGTTTGACCCGATAATAGATATTCGCTTGGGTTTCTGAAGTGAATTCATGAGTTGTACTTTCTCTGATATTCCATGAATATACACCGGATTCCTATAGTTCAAGAAAATAGATCAGACTCTAAACAGCTTTGCTCTATACCTTTTGAAACTAACCTTGAGAAAGGTTCATAGTTGTCCAAATATTTTCCTCCTCGAGGTAATTTTGGCAACATGAACTCTTGGAATGGAACTAGGACTTGGCCAAACTTGTCACTCTTCATGAGCCGAGGCAACGTTGGGAAGATCTCGCTCAAATTCACCTGAAATTATGCATGCTAAAATGGATTGCTATCACCATGCCGTTCAACATAGAAGTCCCATGGGTTCACTTACGTAAGTCACCTTATCGCATGGTTTCATAGTAAATTGGACTAAATACTCGCAAAATGTTTTACGAATCTTAACAGCTTGTTCCAAACTCTTCTTCTTCCTTATAGCTGCATGCAGTATTTCTGTGCATTTGTTTGATCGAGCGGGATTTTTCGACTGCGAATGACACCAAATACGATCGTCACAGATGCAGGCAAAAAACTAAGGTTAAATGTCCAACCTTGATTGAACTTACCTGTTGAACGTTCACCATCATCCATAGCATTTGTTGAGGGTATCTGACAACCATGTGAGTTAAGATATCGCAAAGTTGATTCGAAATACTGGCGCTCGAATGAGTAAGCCTTGAAATGAGCTGATTGTAAGCGATCATAAAAATGTAGGTCGGGCAGCGGTCCACAAGTCTTTCTGTTATTGATTTCAAAACATCAACTATTTTTTCAAGCATTTTCACAAGAAGAATTAAAACTTCATTGCAGGTATCCTTCCTTACTAATGTATTCGTTGATGCTCCGCATAACGTCCTTCAAATTAATCGAAGCACTCTTGGCCTCTTGTCCAGCGAGATCGAACCAAATAGTGAGCAACCGCGGCAAACTTTGGTACACATGGTTGCATCCATGTTCGAGTGATAAAGAATAGTTCTTGACAATATTTTTCTGCGAATCTCTGCGAATGTGAACCAGTTTTAATAAAATTCATTAAGCATTTCAAAATTGATCAAGATCAAGATTTGTTCCATACCGTGATTGATGTCGGTCTTCAGTCGCAATTGAGCACCAAACTTTATCGTAATAGTTTGCAAGCTGAAAATAGTTTTCTTCAGAAGCGCTATTCAGTTCGACTGCGAGATTATAATTACGGACGTTGTGGCTGAAGTCCGCTTTCTTTTGCAAATCCATTTGTTGCGCTAAAAGCAGTGCAGCACTCGACAAAATTTCGCGTTCTTTGCTTACACCTTTAACTGATGCTCTCAAAAAATTGTGAATTTTCCCCGTATTTTCTTGTACTCCTCGTTCAATGACCTTCAAACATTCCTCCATTTTGCCAATGTCGTTGAGCATCTTGGCTTTGTTGTAGAAGAAATATGGATCATTATGCTTTGCCAATTCCAACATGAATCGATTAGCTCGGGATTCATTTCCATTTCTACAAAACGACAAATATTAGGCTTCACACATTCTGTGTAACACAAGTGATTCATAATCCAGTCAAACGCAACTTACTGTACTTCTATATCAGCTAATGCCAAGCAGGAATTCTTAATACTCTCTTGAATTACACTAAAGGGTCCAGTTGATGTATAACTTCGGTGATGCCGTGATACCGACTCGAGTACTGTCTGTATGATGTATCCATATAATAATTTAGTATGCTGGTGAGTCACCAGTGATGACCTTATGTGTATTCAATCTCACCTTTCTGAATGAAACTATTGTACGCAAAATATCTGCTGACGAGTGTACACACTTCAACCGATGCTCCCATGTCTTCTCCAAGGCATCAAAATCACAGATCAAAGTTGTTTCTTTGTGTGTGAAAGTAATTGCTTCCTCCAATTCAGACAACAGTTGAAACCTTAAAACAAGCAGACGCGATTACTTCCGATTTCACCCCCTACCATAGTCAAGTTTCAAAAATCACCTTATGAGATCTTTGTAGTGCCGGAAATAGTATCCCATGTCCAGAACGGGAACTCCACTGGAAACTTTATTTATCAACTCAACTTTTGCTGAGCGCAAAGTATTGGCAGCTCCTTCGAAATCCGGTCGCCGAAATTTATGGAAAGTGTCTGCAACTGATACTCCCCATGAGTATAACTTGTCACTGCACAACTTGTTTGTGTAGGCTCGAAGCTCGCCAGGATTGGAGCCCTTCAAGGAGATTTCCAAGTTTGCTTCATCAAAAGCCCGACTCCAGTAAGGGCTATAAAAGGGAAACAAAATTAAATAATCATACTGATAGCATTAGAAAAATCCCATGATCGTTTAATTTATGCATTTATACTTACGATTGTTTCTGTGCTCCGTTTACAATTAATCTTGCCATGTCGTGGCGGCTAAGAGCTAAATGAGCATATATCATTTGCTGGTAGTTCTGTAAACCGCCTTCTTCCTCTAGACTAACTTCTATGTCCGGGATTGCTTTCTGGTAAATCAAGTAAAACTATTTCAATGCTTTTCAATAAGATATAATCGATTAGCAAACAATTCCTTACCTCAATTTGGCCTTGACACAACTTGTTGCTGATTTCATCCATAAGGTGTTCAACGTCCTGCTTTCTGGCAACAACCCCTTTCACTGAATCTTCATCATACATGGCGATATAAATTCTCTAAAAATAATAATAGGGCATAATCTCAAATCTCATGCACCAACAAATGGTAGAAGTTCTGAAAAATATCGCGGTACCTGCAGCAAGCTCAGGCAGTCATAAATATTCTCTCTAGAAGTCTCTTTGATATGTTGCTCCAGATACATCAGCGCTCTTGCAAAATTATAGCATTCGAAAGCGGATACTGCAAGTCGGTCCTATTCAGGGAACAGTGATATCAAAATCTGTATCGTAAATCCAAATTAACTTGACTTCAGGTCTTGGGCTTACATAATGCATGGTGGACTGTAGATCTTTGATTGGCTTTGCGTCTTCCGGTGTTATTCGTCTCGCAGCTTTCATTTCTTCGGTCCTTTGACTTGCTGTAGGAGCACTCGTCTTTTTCGGCTTTACTACTTTTGGATTTCTTACAAGTCTATCGAAGTGATCTAGAATCTTGAAAATCGCTTGGGTTGCGCAAAACGGTAACTGAAGCGTGTCATCACACAATGGTGCTTCTTTTGAAGAGTTGCATGACAAAGCATCCGGATTAATTGATGACATTGGAACTTCATATTCTTCGTTCGAGCCTAGTTTAGATTTAAAACCTGGCGCATGCATTTCTACTGGCCTTGAAGGTCCTATCCTATAAACAGTGATAATTTAATGCATAACAGAGAGCTGATTAATGCTCTGATCACATCTTTTCTAGGACGCTAAAAAAAGCAAATTACCAATTCAGCAGAACATTATTGACTTCCTCGAAGATCACCTTTCTTTCCGCGTTATTCCCCTCCATCACAGCATAAGCTAAAACGATAAGAATACACAGGTAAAGTACTTAAAGTAATTACAGCGGCTAAACACAGCCGAGCATCGAGGACTTACAAGCAACGTATGGTAGCAGCATCAACCCAGCATGACTGTTCCTTTGAGCCACCACTTTTGCAATATTGAAGAAATTCTTAATCTCCGGTGTACGAACCATGCTGATCAACCGTAACATCCAATGGTACATCCATTTTGTGAACTGCATTCCATGTTCCGAAAGAAAAAGTGGGTGTGATAACGAGTCCACGTCAATGTCATTCGGCTTATAATTGTACTTGGACGTCCGTAATGGGTCGATGATATCTTTAGCTTTAAGAGAAAGTCGACACCAAATTTCATTTTGAGGGTCATTTGTAACCCCATAAAACTTCATCAGTTCTTGGATGCAGTAAGCACAGTCGTCGAAATTCATAGCATCATCTGAACTCTGCAAGATCCTAGAAAGCTCCTCTACAACGAACGTAATGAAGTCAGCCTCTCCGACAGTAAAAATTGTCATCCCAAGGCGTTCATTTGGATCCAACTGTTCCTTCAAATCGAACCGACGGGGATCTAAAGCTCCGATCATCCCTAAGCAGCTAGCACAAGTTTCTTGCATCTCTTCACAAGCGTCCTTGGAGGCAATGAGTAGGTTTCTCATTAGCTAAAACAGAAACTGCCATCAGTTAAGTTACTCGATTCATTTGGGGTTAAAGAATTTCTTATAAGTACTTTTGTGACGGTGGAAGAAAAAATCTGATTATCATAGTTGACTTCTTCAATCTTGATGAAATCAGCTTGCAGTAAACTTTTCATCTTTTTTGCAGCCAGCTGCCGTATGAAAGCGTTCTCATGGCCAATATCTTCTGCCAAAGACTCAAACAGAGTAATCTTTGCAGATTGTCTGTCAAATTATAAGGAATTAGAACAGTTAAGCGTGCAAAGACCGAGCGTGAATACCGAATGTACCTGGCTGTTTCAGCTAAGCTCAAAACGGTTTCGACTGTGCTCTCGTCGGCACAAAAATCTTCAAGGCAATAGAATTTGTGAATATTGTCTCTCACAGAAGATGATGCGGTTATGATTCTATTCACAACTTCCTGAATATCAGACTTGTCCTCCGGAATTAAGGGGTACATTGCCGCTAAGATATGGTAGCATATTTGACCAAGGGAATCGCCTTCCAGACTGTAGAAAAAATATTATGAGGTACTGGTAGACTGACGAGTACTATTGCAAGAGCCTGCTTACTGTTTCAAAAATACTATCCAAGCAATGCGCAGAACGTCATAATGTTGCGGACCCAGATCTATCAGTTCAATTAGAGTCGCATATATCTGCAATTCACAAAATACATTAAAGCAAAAAGTGGCCTCAATGGTTCAGCATTTGACTGCGCTAATACCTTGAATTTTGATTGATTTACTCTGGTCTTGCCCATTATCCCAAGCAACATAGTCAGGCACATCAAATATTTTCGCTTCGAAGCAATAGATTCAGATCTACTTTGGAATCTTTGATGGAAGGCAATTAACACACCGAAAGACTTAGTGTTGATTGTTTCACTCTGAAAACAAGTTTGTCAAAATTACTCAATAATTACAATAATAAAGAGAAACCAGTACAACTTACTATTTTCCTGTGAAGCTTAGCACCTTCCAGCTTGTTTTCTTCATCATGCCATTTAACGACACGCTCGTAATTTTCGATCACTTTTGCCTTATGATCACACATTTGCGAAATCATTTCAACATGGACCCACTGGAAACAGAGTTGGAAATTATTTCACCAAAGGCTAACACGCTGCTATTGTAATTTTTACTAACCAGTGAATTCAATCGACAGGCAACAGCGGGATCAAAGCCATGAGATTTGGTAAGATTACGAAAAAAATCATCGAGACACCGTTCGTTTGCTGAGTGAATCATTACGTAAGGACAGTAATATGCAAATTCTGTTTGCAAAAAGTTTGACAGCGGACCTCCATAACAAAATCTGGACACAGCTGAGACTATTTTCTGATTCCTATGATCTTGAAACATCCGTATGATACAACGCTTTAATACTAGACGCAACAGGATTTCTTTCATCTGGCGTGTTTGCATTTCGGCAGCAGCACAAATTCGTCGAAAAAATTGGCAGCATTCGTCTGAACTTTGCTCCTGGTTCTGAAAGTATCCCAAACAAACGCTCCGGATTTCCTAAGTTCACGAATAAGTTCTGGATGTCATAATCAGCACCTAATCCCTTAAACATTCATGTTTTACTTTGTGAAAAACTTACGTTGGCTAATGTCTCTCTGTATCTACCGAGAAGCTCTTCGGAAGAGCAGCCAGCTCTTGCAGCCAAAAGCCTAAACGTTATTTGTCCCAATGTGATCGCAAAACGCGTCTTCAACCGAGACAATATGTGCAAATAACATTTTAGGATCTCTGCCGTCCAGACCTCTCCGTCAGAATACCTACAAAAGAAGAACGTTACTACTTACGTCAAATTCAGTCACTATATGTCTAAACATTAGCGGTAGCGAACTAACATTGATAATTTCCACAACATGTTGTGATATTCCAACAACGTTTTCCAATGGTGAACATTTTGATCAAAAGTTTCAAGGTAGAACCGGGAAAGCAGGGTGCTGTACAAGCATATACTGGAATCAAAGCGGCCGATTGCTGGTGGACATAAGGGTGCTGCTTTGCTAAGCATCATGATTTCTTTTTGGGAGCTGTAACCAGGCGAGGGGTCATCTTGTACTTGACTGTCCTTCAGACTGGGACTTTTGTAGCTCTGCGAGGTTATCAAAATGCACTTAAGAGTAAGTGCGTTTTCAGATTCGTGCAGTCTAGGCCGCTTGTAGTTGGGCTTCACTGTTCCACTTTGACCTTTCCGTTTCGAAGCGGATTCTCTGCACTCCTGACTAATGGTTCTCGTCGCTAATACTGGAGAAGTAGGATATTCAACAGTATCCATATTTGAAGGCGACTGTTGAGAGACACTGGTTAATGTGCAGCTACTTCGCAGGTCTTCAATGGGAATAGTCGACTTGCTTAATATACGCTCTCGGTCTCTGGTAGACAACCCAAGGTAGGTGACTAGGTACGAGGAACTAACTGGAGCCACTGATCCGCTAACCCACAGGTAAAGCTGAATGAATCCAGCAGCATTTAAACTGCTGTGATTTCGTAGTCCCCGGAGTATTCGCAAAACTTTCACATGAATCTGCACAAAAAAATTGTTGACGAAAATTAAGTTTCTCGTTCGGTGTCTTACATCCGTTATTGTGAACTTACAATTGTATTTTCAGTTGCCAGCAACCTTTTCAACAAAATCTGTAAAACTGTCAAGTCTTCGGAAGATAATTTGACCCTACTGCATGAAGCTATTTCGGACCTTGTGTTCAGAGTGTAACTGCGTTCATAAGAATCACATCTCGGACAAGCAAGCGTGGAAGGAAATTCTTGAACATCGGACCGGCTTTTCGACTTGACCCGATGGAAAAACAAACATGGTAACGTGGAAACCGCTTCCGCAAGGGCAGGACTAGGTTGTCCCTCGAAGCTCTGATCAAACACAAGGTTTGAGATGTACAAAATTATTGTCTTCCAATCTGTGAAGTCAGGTTCCTTATAAATTCAAAATTCAAAGTTTAAGCGAATCTTTTCTAAGAATATGTTTATTTTTCTTACCAAACATTAGTGCTGGCCAGTGCATCCCTCGAATGAGTGAAAGCACCCCATCGGCGCATTCAAAAACAGTCGATTTGAAGCAATCATTCATGATGACCTTAACGGAGCTTCGAAAAGGGTAGAACTGCTCAAAGCGGAAAGCTGATATGCATCGATTTTTTGTAGCCTTATCTGGAACACAAAAATCGATTCCCACACAATTCTCGCAAATTCAATCCTTTTTACAACATTACCTAGCTTTAGCCTAAGCTTCTCCCACTGGTTTAGTTTTGAAACAGCTGTGCAACTCGGCATTTTAGCAGCCTGACCGTACAACCACGGCAATGTCAGCAAGAAGCACCAGTCTTGAACAACGCTAGGAGGAACCGCGACTCCTTCCAGCAAGCTCGACATCAAGAGCTCAAGAGAATCCAGAAAGATATTCAAAACTACATCCAGCAAGGACAGTTTGTTCCACCTGCAATTCAAACAACAACCAATCAGCTACAACCCCAAACACAAAAATACATTCATCTCAAGCATAAAAGATCACTTACTGCCGTAACTTGATCAATGTAGTGCAGACTAGCAGGGTCCAAGCTTCTAAAGTTTCCTCACTTAACAGCTTCACTTTGCAAACGTGAGGCTCCTTAGCTGCACCCCTCTGGATTGTCACAAGCTGCTTTAATTTCCACAGGTATTGAATGGCTTCGTGAGAATACTGTAATGCTTCCAGCACATCCAGCAACTCGTCAGAATGGTTTGAAATAACATTCAGCAGACTGTCGAGCCATACATGCTGAAGCACTTTCAGATGATGAATATCGGTCTCAAATTCCAATGTATGCACTTTTCCTCCTTCCCTGCAACAAAACTCACACTAGTTGATTCAGTCAGACCTATCATTATCTTTTTCCAAGTTAGTAGAACTTACGAAATTCTCTTCAGGGTTCGATCCAACAAGTTACTTGGAGTCTCAATCAACTGGATACACTGATAGGCAGATGTAACCTAGAAAATGAGAAATCTCTATTAACGACTTGATACGTGATACATTGATAACGTCCTTGAAATGAGACCCCCACCATGTCAATCGATTGTTGTCCATCTGAAACATAGTACCCGTCATCATCGTCTTCTTCTATCATAGAGTCGAAGAACATAGAGTCATCAGCTGACATATTGAAGGTGTTCCACTTAGTGAGCTTCAAACTTGAGACACTTTCACGAAAAATGGCATTATGCCGATTTCATCACAAATATCAAGGCCGCAAAATTTTCATAGGATGACGGCTGACCGATTTGCAGCTACGTACAGCTTCAAAACTACAATTTTTGTCGTAAAATTATTACGAAAAAGAACGTGTACTGCAATCTCGTCAAAAATCCCTCAGACTCACAAACCATCCATAGCCTCACAGTCAAAAACAAATGAAGCATATCTCTAAGCCATTAAAATAAAGCAAAGGTGACATTATATCGCTTTTAAAAAACACCAAGAAACCTTTATTTACAAAACTTCACAAAACACGTGTAGTGCATTCAGCATTATGCATACCGACGTTTGAGAACACCGGTTGAACATATATACACAAAGCAGCTAATTCCTCGACTCCCGCCCGCTTCCATTTGCCGCCTTGGCTCATAGAGTAAACTGCCTAATCGATGGCTCGATGCGTCCATTAGACACTTTCACCACCCAGTCATCTTCAGCAACTTCAATGTTCCAGGACGATTATATATAATATTTAAGATTAAAATGACATCCAAATTCATTAATTCACCATCCGATGGTTTATTGGAAACATGCATAATCCACGTGTTTCAAACTCCATTCATTCACAGTACTAAAAACTATGTCGACCACGACACGGACTTCATTGTACTTTCTGTTAAATCGCATCAAAATTCATCCTTCAATATTAAGTACGTATCAAACTGGCACCAAAGCTCTAAAGTTCTCTCTATTCACTAGACTGCTCTTTACACCTCAATTTTGTATCCACGCCGAGATCTTCATCTCGACATCGGTATCAGAAAAAAACCTCTATCGGTGTATTATCGACCAAACTTTTCTGTATAGCAACCCATTTCAAATCTGGGGCAGCGGTTTTTTACACTTGACAGCAGCTGCTAGTACCAGTCATTCCCCACTGACCTTATTCCACAGGCTGGTTCAAACTAGTGCCTCACCATCAATTCCATGGCACTTCAACTCGCCATCGGATCCAGAACCTGAGCCTTCACCATGACCACAAGTTGCGTGAACCGAAACACCGAGGGTTTGCACCTCGGCCTCGGCAGGGTCCACCCGGACCCTTGTTGCAGGGATTACCCTGGTGGTAAACCCATTCCCTTGTGCAAAACCTTCTCGCCCATTGACTTCCCCACGCGACCATGGATCTCCATACAACTTCCGCCGCCCAGAAAACTTGGACAAGAGCTTCGTTCTTCAAAAGACCTAGAGCCCCTCGTCCCCCCTCCCCAAGTGACAGCCTTACCAGACTTCGACGGAGACAAGGAAAATCCATTCAAGTACCCCTCGGACCCTGCAGCCTTTATCCAGGCCGAACTGCAAAACAGGGAAAAGGTACTCTCCAACTTTGTGAATTTGTGTTGTTTTCGTCCTGTACTCACAACCTGCAGTTTTAGGTCCGAAAAACCTGTCTTTGCATTCCACCAACTGAAAAGAAGACTTCTAGCGTGCAAACCAAGACGGATGTACAGGAGCGCGTCGCTGCATTCTCATCCGACGACTTCAAACCCAGTAAGTACAAAAGAAGACTGTTAGTATATATACTTGGAGAGACACATTTCCTTTTTAAACCGGAAGTTGAATAAATAACAAGGAAAAGAAAAACTTGTTTCCATTGTCCGCCAGGTGAACGTAGTCTGTGGAAACACGTCATCCGCGAAGCCAAATGCGCCCTGAACGTGAGCAAGATGCAAAAGATTTCGCGTAACGTGAACAAGGCGTATATGAGCCATCGGAGAAAGTTGTTCTATTTGGATGTAAGTAGTGGGGAAAAGTGTATACATGTGTATGTGTTTGTGTGGCTGATGTAGGAAAGTTGCCACTTTTTCTCGTTTTTATCATGTAAAAAAGTTACTTTTAAGTGTGCAAAACTTGTTGATGAAAGGTCTGTTGTGTGAGTGACTAGGAAAAGTACACACAGACAATGTTGAGAAGAGATATAAAAATGTTGTGGGGGTTTTTACCTGTTTTAAATGTTAATTCACAGCACGCTATTCACTGCAGACGGGAAGCGCTGGCCAAGCTTGAAAAGGATGCAGCCGCTGAAGAAAAAGCACTCGAGGATTTCGAATGGCTCGTCGCTTTCACTCACCAAGCTTTTGACGACTTTTTGAAAGAAAACGACGATGACACCTTTGCAGCCGTCCAGGCGTAAGCTTCTCATTATGCCATTTTTTCATTGTCTCTGCCTTTGGAAATCTCGAGAATTCTGGTCCATTTCACAAACCCTAGAATCTCAGTCAGCCCAAGACTTTCCCCCACAGCAACTTGAGTGGGATGTGTTGTTGTGGCTGATTGTTGATCACAATCCCGTCCTCAGTTACCCTGCTGAGTAATCAATAACCCTATAAATTTATGACACCAATTGCCAATGTCAACGACGAGACCGATAAACACACACACACCTCTCTCATCAACTCCTCTCCTCGATAGCCCCCTACAAACATTAATCATTAATTCCCGCTTTGTTTACTTACTTGCAGCGCCCAAGCGGCGGTCAAGGAGAGATTGGCGAGGTTGGGCGAAGCCCACAACCTCTGCATCCAAATCAACACTCTCAAGACAGACATTCTTTCTTCAAACGAGAGCCTCAAAGAATGCAAGACGTATATGAAATTCCTCCAAGATATCGCCAAGGAACTAATGAGACGGGATGAGCTTGACAAGTCGAGAATTCAAAGGGTAAAAGTAGTGTCTAGCTGTCAACGTGTCCCAAGTCAAGGCCATTTTTGGGCTCATGAGTCAACAACAAGGCCTTCTTCCTCCGGCCAATTAATGTCATCATACTTTGCCCCTTTAGAGAGCCGAGCAAATCAAAGAAGAAATGGTCGAATACCTCAAGGAAGGCATGTCAGTCGCCCAAGCTCAAGAGGCCATCGAGCGAAATGAAGTGGAGGCGACTGGAGACTCGAGTGCAGGAGGAGCCCAGTTCCAAGAAACTGCCGCAGGCGTTATTGGTTAGTTGGCTTAACTTGCAGTTTGCTTTTTCTAGAAAAAGTCCAAAGTCCGTCTTCCCCACGTCCATCTCAATCAATGGCTTAGCATTCTAATTTCATCCCACAGATGTTTCCAGCATCAACTTTCAAAGCGGTGATCGAGATCGAAGGCAATCATCTTCGCCGTCCTCAGCCTCAGTAGCCCATATCGGAGAGGACGGCGACGACGAAGAAGAAGAACAAGAGGAGGATCCTTGTTGTAAGTAGCACCCCTTTGATTCCAGTTTCCATCATCTATAATAAAAGCTAGTGCTTATTTTGGTATATGGAAATTGACCTTTAGCCAAAGGATTCCAGGGGCAAGAGCTTATAAATTCATTGGATTTGGTGGCCGGGACCGGAGCTACAGACAGGCAGGAACTGTCGAGTAAGTTTTTTTTCTTGTTGTTTTTTGTTTTTCGCCCGAGGTTGAACAAGTCTTGCGGCAATCGGCATCGTAATGATTTGGGTCCACGAATCCAGCCCTGGACGTCATCACAGTATTGCTTTTCACTGTTTACTCTCGATTCCACCTTAGATTTGAGCTTTACGCATCCCAAGCAGTTGCTGGACATTTACCAGGAAATGGAAGAACAAAACCTCTCGCTCATGCAACATGCACAGCACAGCGAAGAAATTCTAGAGGGAATTCAACTACAAATTCGTAAAACAAAGGTAATTTGCTTCGCCAACCTTCAAAAGCGTACGTATATACATGCGAGCACTTTTGTATGTTGTTGAGCAAGTCGGATGAATAGTGAGAACCGCAGCAACTTTCCCCGGCTTTCTTCAACAAGCCCGTTTCAAAAGCTTAAAATGCCCCAACAACTTCCACCACTACTCTCCCACTTTATACCTATTCATCAACTTCTTTTTTCAAACAAGAACTCCTTGTATGCATCCCCTCACTTTTTCAGTACGCTGAAAGCGTCTTGCTCAGCAGGTAGTATGTACTGCACTTTTGATATCATGACCTCATTAGGGTCGATCCTGGAGATCCTGGAGTTTACCCTCATGTAAACTGATCCAATCCCTTTTTGTATAACCTTGAAGAAACCCAATAAGTAGAGTAGAAACACGTGTACAAAGAGTCATGGAATGTTTTCATTTTAAACGTTTCCTCTGTCAGGGAGCCATGGACCGGAAGGCCAGAACTCTTCGACAAGAAATCAACAAAATTGAACAGCAGAATGACAAGATCGAGGAGAAGACAGAGGCTATCAAAACCATTATAAGGTACGTTAGTCCATCAAACAAAACCACGTGTTTAGCAAATGGAGACATTTTCAACAAAAAATCGCTTTTCCACAGTATGTTCACTGGAGGCAACTACAATGTCAAAGAGCAGGAAAAGTTCCTAAGGCTTCTGCAAAAGTACGTCGGCCAAGTGTTCAAGTCCGCCATCAAAGATCCCAGTAAGAATAGCAATCGAATGCTTAACACATGTATTTTCGATTCGATCCAAGTGCGGTATTTCAAACGAGGATTTCGTTTTCTTGTAGAAGCGCAGAACGATTCCCAACTGACGGTCACACTCATGCTGACCGCAGTAGAGAAACAGTTTGAAGATTTGGTGAGAGACATTGAGAGCATGCCGGCTGAGGTCGTCATCAAGATTTCCAAGGTGAGGTCACAGAATGTTGCAACTGAAGAGCATAAAAAGTAAAGTAAATACAGAATCTACAAGAGGCGGCTGTTGTCTGAAAAACAGGAAATGGACAAAGATCGCCGTGACGCTGAAAGATTGGAACGCATGGCGGAACGGAAGTTCAAGTCGACATTGCGGGCTTCGCAGGCAATTGAACGGGCCAAAGCTCCCATTAAGTACAAGGTAAGAAAGAATCAACGGAGACAATTCTACTGTTGTACATAATCTATGGTCATTTCACTTAACATTTTGTTTGACATTATTCGCCCATTAATTCCATTAATTCCCTCCCTTCACAGAGAGGTCGCAAATGTGTTCCACGCTCTTATCCACGGAAGGACGTCATTGAGTTGTCTCAAGCTGATCTCGATACTAAGGCTGCCGAGGATGAATTTAATTATTTCTTTGGCGAGTGATTTGTTTACCTGGGATATCCTGCCTGTGTATGTGTGTGTATTTGCCCATCTACACACTCGGCTTTCATTGCTGAATCCGCCGATCAATCTCTGGAGCATCTTGTCCATGTTGCTGGATGGATGGGCGTTGAAGAAGAGCGTGTAATTTTACCAGATAGTCAATACAATACAATCTCTCCTCCATTTGTTTACAAAACTTATTTATTAGATGTATACGTTATAAAGAGCATTTGTCGTACAAATACCACAACTTGGATCCTACGTCCTCCAAATACCTGATTAAAGCAGCCTGCCGTCTTTCTCCGTCCTCCCCTCCAGAATCCAACTCTGTTTGAACGTCTTTGTCATGACACACTTTAGCAGGTGCTTTTTCCAATGATCGGATCCGAGGCACATGGATCACGTCGCCTTGGACGAAGCAATCGTCAGAGTCGCCGCCGCTTGAAGCCTTTGGGGACCACTTGAAGTTCGTCGCGGATTTTGCCAACGACATGGAGCTGAAGACTTGGGGCTGCAGCCTCTGCTGTTGCTCCTTGCCGCCCACGCTTTGTCTGTTGTACAGCAAGTCCATCGAAGACACCGACCTCGAGCATGTTATGGCGGTCAGCGTTGAAATTGTCGATGTGCAACCCGTTAAAACTGTGTAACTGGGTTTCGAACTGCATAACAACAGTTTGTCGGGTTCCAAGGGTGGTAAAAATGCTGAGCAGTCTTGTTGACAACCTACTGTCCATGTCATGTATTTCTCGGTTAAGGAAACTTTGTTGATACAGGGGGGGGGTTGGATGCGAAAATTGACACTTACGTGCAATTAGAGCATTTCGTTCAGTTGTAAAGATATCGACGAAGCCAGTTGGAGCCGCCGACGCATCCACATAATTGTGGCGGGTATAAGTCTCCATTTCGAAGAACGGCCTACGTTTAGCGAGTTTACAAGAAATTTTTCAACAATTTTGAAAACGCTAATAGCTACAAAAGTAATATATTTAAACACGTTTGAATTTTTAATAAGGAAACATCCATGCATCGTTGTTTTGATAATAATAGTTAATTTGAAATGTGTAATTTTTAATGTTTCCATAGCTGCTGAAGGCCATAATATAGCCAAATATTTACTTTGCAAGACCTAGAACGCCAGATCGACCTCGGCAAGGGGAAACTGGGTTCCTTTGGAGGTTTGTACTTGTTGTCCTTGGGTAATATTCGGGGCGGCTTTTAAATATTTCAAAGCAAATGATGTGTTAGGATGGAGCGACAAGATGCAAACCTCATTAATTAATTATGTAATGGAAAGTACATGTGGGTGAACAAAATTTTATGGTTTCATACTACATGTATGGAGCTTTCTCCTTGGTGGCTCTTGAGCCACAATTTAATAAAATCAAGAAGAGGACTCGGAAAGTACATCCTGATAACCGCACAAACCATCCCCAAGTTGACGTACACGAGCATATTCTGGCTATCTACAAGGGTTGGAGAAGAAAAGAAGAACAAAGTATTGCGAATTCAGTTCATGTAGGCTACAGGTACGCAGTAGTTTCAAAGAATTTTGCACTTTTTGGACACACGATGAATAAAGATTGGCTCAGGAGGACCATCCAACCCCCCTTTCACACCCCACAAGGTAAAAATAATAACAATAATTTTCCAAGGCGCGTAGGCAGTCACCACAAGTAGGTGTAGGTATATAATTGAACAAGAGGGAAATCTCCAAGTA
Organism: Sphaeridia pumilis; assembly: GCA_034698345.1. Taxonomy (NCBI): domain Eukaryota; kingdom Metazoa; phylum Arthropoda; class Collembola; order Symphypleona; family Sminthurididae; genus Sphaeridia; species Sphaeridia pumilis. The sequence goes on from JAQGBJ010000225.1 coordinate 19,022, forward strand.
GAGGGCTCGCAGTACCGTTTTTCTCAACCTTGTATAAATTTTTACAAGTGAAGCGGAAGCTATTTTCAAGTCGGTCCGCTACATTGCATGGTGTCGTCGAGGGGGTGGAATTGGTTATGAGGGGGTGTGTTTTTCGGATCTGTGAGACGTCTTTGAACATTCGGCGAGGACCCTTGGTCTGGGTGGCTTGTGGATCTTGAATGGATTCAAGAGCCGTGTCTCAAGCGAGACTTTCTTTGCCACCCTTGTACATGAGGATTCTTTGAAGCTGACGTAAGCGCCAGCTTATAAGAACACTGACGCTCCAGATACCCGCCACCAGTCCCAAAACCGCGTCAGGGGTGAAAGCAGTAGTTTCGACAGCTCAAGAAGCGTCAACAGTCAAGTGACGCTACAGACCGTGGGCAATCTGAGAGAGAAAGACGTATGAATATATAGAGAAAAGTACGCTCCACGTTTTACAAGTTTGTTGGTTTCAAGTGGTGTAAAGGTGAGTTTGTGAGCTTTCGAAATGGAATTTAGCAGCTGTAGGGTGTATAAAACCTTGCTCAAGTTTCAAACAGTGTAAAAATTTTCGTGTCTGTGTTTTTTTTCTAGAAAACCTACTAAAGAAACTGGACTCCAAGGTTCCAAGTCGGACTTTTTAACATCATGATGAAGGTCAACCGCTGCGCTTGCCAGCTATTGTTGGCGACTCTTTTGGTGCTGGAAATTGTTGTAGCTGCAGAAGAAGTGGGGCCGGAACTAACTGAAGAAGAGGAATTAGGTAAAATGAACCTAATTTACTCGAGCTTGGGGTTAAATCTAAGATTCTGAGAACCTCAATCGAGCTAATGAAGACGAGCAGGATTGAGAGATCCTTGTATTTCAGCTTTGATCTTAGGAAAAACAAAGGACCCTTGAGTGATGCCCTTGAATATTTTTAGGTCATGCCGGAACCCCGGGTTTTGGAAATCCGTCTGACATGGATCAGCATGGCATTGCGCTGTTCTTACGTCCAAATCGGAGACTGGGATCCGAATTCTTGGGCAAAAGGTATACGTTCAAGTCTTTGGTCGCCCCAGTCAGAGGTGATTATGATACTGCTCGAATTATTGATAATTTTATTTTTCTAAACTTGTAGAAGCGACGGACCTGAAATATGGAACGTTAAACGAGCATTAGGGAGTGAATTCCTCGGGAAACGAAGGCTGGGCTCGGAATTCTTGGGCAAGCGGAGACTCGGTTCAGAATTTTTGGGCAAACGAAGGCTCGGATCTGAATTCTTGGGCAAGCGACGACTAGGTTCTGAATTCTTGGGGAAGCGAAGCAGCATCGAAGACGCTCGTAGTGAACTCCTGTCTGAGCAAATCCAGATGAACCATAACCTGCCAGCAGTCAGTGGGGACCTGGAAGGATTCAAGTTTCCCGTCGAGCTCTTCACTTCTGAGGATAAGCGGGCACCTCGAGAGTATTGGGGCAAGCGGAAACTGGGATCCGAATTCTTGGGCTAATTAATTAAGTGTAGACATAGAGTTTTGAGTAGACTGGTGACGGGGCAGCAGAAAAAGGTGAGAACGAAACGGAAAATAGGAAAAATTATTAAGGTGCTATCTTAACAGCGACTAGGGGTGCATAAATGACCGACCATCCTTTTAGGGATTCTGTGGGACTTGATATTAAAGATTGAATGCAACGTATTTCCTTGCTCGTTAAACAAATTAAAGTGATGTGTATTAGTATGAAGCATGTCATATCAATAATATATTCGAACAATCTAAGAGTCTCGAAGAATCTCTTTGAGATCATATATTACGACGGTGCATTGAATGATAAAGCGTCAATTAACCCGGAGCTAAAAAATATAAAATTTGCAAATAGAGTTTATTACCTTTAATGTTGCTTCAGTTCAACAAAAAAGAATCATGACTTTATATAGCTAGTGAACCAGTACAGTAATAATAAACAGGATCCGTGTCAAAACACAAATGTCGAATACTGACTTGAAATGTTTCAAAAACTCTTTGAAAGAGAGACAGTAAAAGACAGTAGTTGGATACTTACAAAACGATTCACATACACTGGGTGTTCACCATTTCAGGCTAACTACTTGACAAAAGAGGAACTGAGAATCCAAGATTCATGTTGTTTTATGTAAGTTATTCACCAAACTAATGACATGCTAACACGTAAGTAGATTCCACCAACCTACGAGTAAAAGAGATACTCAGCTACAAGGAATACTAGTGTCTAGTTTTGACATTTTCTAAAAATGAACCACTAGCATAACTATTAGACTCAAGAGATAGTGCACCCCTAACAGATAACTCATATTATAAGATACAGCAACACCATGAAATTTTAAAATCAAGATTGGGCTTCAAAGTATCTTAGCCTAAACATTTGAACATGTGATTCAAGTACAGTCAACCTTAGCAAGACGGAGCGAAAACTGCAACCTTACACTAATTCACGATCATAATCATACAACAACAAAAGCGTTTGTAAAAGTTGGAAATGACAGTAATACTACGTAACGTACAGAACAAAGTCTGGTTGTACAATATCAACCATTTCACCGCTGAAGACTTCTCACTGCTCGAGACGATACAGACTTGATAGTGTTCAAGAAGTAGACGGCATTTACTTCAATTCAAACTAGAGTTCTTTAGGCTCAATATCTTGGTCGCTCGTGGTGATCCTTGACACTGAAAGCATCAACCCAAACTGATAAACATATTGACAAGTTATCATCACCTAAAAGTTTCATTTTTGAAGGTTAGCAGTTAGTACCTCTGCTGCAGCAAATACTGTGCCATCTTAATTTGTCCCGGACCACCAGTTATTGTGATGATGCGATCATTAGAACCCGGCTGAGGCTCATCAATTGTTATACTGGCATTAGACTCCGCTCGTATCCTTCTGATCCTTGATCCGCCTTTTCCAATGATAGCTCCCGCGAACTGAAACAAAGAATTTGCGATAAAATTTCAGTACAAAATATCATAATTATGATTTAGACTTTTCCAGAAGCTAACCTCCTTTGGAATGGTCACTTGAGTCGTCTCGCGTTGTTCATCGCCATAATCGCCTTCATATTCTTCATGCCTGCCACCACCACCACCTCCTCCGTTACTTCCTGAAAACACTGAGACATAAGGATTTTTTTATGAAAACTTCGGAGAAATCAGGTCCTTGTTGTTTTTACTCACTTGGGGGCGGCGGTCCTTCACGAAATCTTCCTCCTCCACCACCACCACCACCACCACCTCCTCCTCCTCGACCGCCTTCATTGCGGCCGTATCTCGGAGGTGGTCCTCTTGGCGGCCCAGGCATCATCCTTCCACCTCCCATGGGTCGGTATGGTTCCCGACCTCCTCCTCCGCCACCTCCTCCCCCGCCTCCAAACCCTCCACCTCCTCGGGGCTCGCCGAAGCCGCCATACTGTTGCGAATACAATTCGTCAAAATTATGAGGGTCATATTGCTCGCTACCACCTTTGACTGGATTCTGCTAATGAATTGTCAAACAAATCAAAATTACTTCAAATTTCAGTTTTGATAATGACACGAACGGATGTAACACTTACGTCATTCACTAACGCAACAACCTGCGTGATCGCCTTAATGACATTCTCGACGGATCCAGCAATAGCCACAACTCTGTCTGTGCTTCTGGGGCAGCAACTGCCGTAAACCTTAATTTGAGCTAGAGTGGACTGAAAAACAGCATTGTTTGTTAAGTTTTCTTTGAGCCTGAATATGTATACTACAAACAATCTAATTGTTGACCACATACTTCTCGAAGTTCTTTAATTTTCGCCCCAGCTTTTCCAATAATGCATCCCACTTGAGTGTGATGGAACAGAAGCCTTACTTCAACCGCTTCTGGCGTTTCACTTCCACCTCGAACTCCAGCTTTGGGTGCCTAAGAAGAAAAGAAAGGCAACATAAGTTATGATTAATTTTTGCATCTCATATGGGGTGTTTCCAAACTTACATCTTCAAGCAGAGGCACAATTTGAGTGAGCACATTCAACGTTGTGTCCTGGTCATCCGCAGCAATTGAGATAAGTCTAAAAATCAAAAGTAAATTTTACATCGTTCGCATCAAAGCCGAAAGTAGTTGTACATAGTGAACTATTCCACGAATACGAAAAATCTCGATACAGGAGGGTAAGAAGCGGAAAAGACGATGTGTGACATTGTATTTTTGCATCGTGAGATTCAGGACAGTGTTCAGAACAACGAAGATCAAATCGCAGAACTCAGAATACCATTTACAAGCGATTGACGAAAAAATAGCAATAATATGCTGGGCTGACCTGATAGACTGTATGTCGACACGCGAAGTTTCGCAAACAGCCAAAAAATAAGGAGTAGAGTTGGAGATTAACAAAAATTTGCATACTCAGAAACTACAAACTGATAAGATGTACAATACAGTTTACAACGTTCAATTAAAAGAGCAAAGAACTGGTAATTGCTACTGTCAGATTGCTAATAAACACGGAAATTCAGAGGCAGGCCACAATACTTAATTTGAACGTGCTAATCCCAGCATGAAATCAAAGAATCAAAGAAAACACGCTAAACGTAAGACTAATGTGGAATATACTGTATTTATATATTCGAGATACGCTATTAATAAGAGTAAGTAGTTGGACATAGGGAGGGCGTTACCGTTCTGGGCCAGGACAATCTGGGACACTGATGGTAGCTTTGTTCTATTGTTTGACGGGGTTGGGACGGATTGGGACACCAACAGCCAGAAAAAAACACAAAAACGGGGCCATCATCAGTACATTATTCATCATCAAGTCAATTTCATATTGATATAAGTTGTATCAGTGGGACATGATTGGCAATAAAGTCGCCACCAGAGCTCTGGAAAGTCACACGTTCTTTTCAGATTGTACACGTACCTCAGATCTCAGTCTCGTGATGTTGCTCCCACCCTTTCCGATGATGGATCCAGCGACCTAAAATAGTAAAATTCAATTTAGAACCGAAACATACGCATCAAATTCATTCAGTAATTTAAAGACTCCTTCTAAGCAACTTACTCTTGAGGGAATAAGAATCCGAAGCTCATAGCCTAAATTCCGGGCTCGTTTCTGCGGTGATCCCATATCTCTGTCAGCGCCGCGCTTCATCCCTGGAAAACAAAAATCAACATTAGAATTTTAAATTTAAAGCAGTATTCAATAGTTACAATTGACATCAAATCATAACTACGAAATAGAAATTATATTGGTTCTGAATGAGCAGATTTACACCTACAGAGCTGCATTACAGGGGAAACGCAAGTGATTTTATTTTCCCTAATGAATAGTGCAAATTAACAAAGGATGTATTTGTGATGGGTCCTAATTGTGCTGAACTGCGGAAGGGTCACTGCTTCACATGTCGACGTAATCTAGTCTACTACAACCTAATTCACAAAACAAGCAAACACATCCAAACCCCAAGCCTGAATTCCAGAGACAAGTGATTGTAGAAACTACTCTTCGAAGAAATGTTTTTAAGCAAGTTGACATAACAAAGTTTTTGTAAACATCACTAAAGCCACGACATTCTCAGGTAGCACTTAAGATTATTGCTCTCTGACCAACAAAACACGTTAATATCAAATATACACAGGACACGAATCAATCGAAGTAAATCACCTTTCTTTCACTGGAATAATACATTCAAATTTGCTTGCATAGCAAAAATCATCAATATTTCGGATGCAGCTACAACACACACAAACATTTGCGTTAAAACACGGCGAGTTTAGTAGAATCACACCCTCGAACTTGAGGATACCTAATCTTCAAACACCAGTACACATAGCTATTTGAATCTATTCGAGCAACTAACTACCTGTCAAAACAAAATACGGAATTTTGATAACCAATTTGATGATTGCCTTATGTCTACATGTACATTTGTCATTACACCTTGAAGCCGCGCTACTTTCCTTTGTGATAAATGCCAAAATGCCTTTGAGCTTTCGGCACTAAGAAATTCTTTAAATATCCCTAACTGTCAAAATTCCCTTACAAAAACAATATAATACCCTGCGTATTTAGCCGGTCCAATCCTATTGATTGAATCTAATTCACCGCTAATTTTGAAATTAAAGTACCTGAATTAACCCGAGTATCGGCGTCCCTCGACAAGTAGAGCGTTCCTGGAGAACACAATTTGCTTTACGATACAAGTTCCAAAGGACAACACAAACCCAAGCCAAAGAGAGATGCTACTCTGCTGCACGGCGCGGCTTGTGGATATTTTGGCGTTAGCATTACAAAGAACGAAGCCTATACAAACTGGATATAGCCTCTACTACTACAAAAACTTTGATATCGATTTCCTCCCCTCGCAGCTATCCAAGACCAAGTTACTTCTCCTCTAAATACATACATGTACAGTATCCAACAACATTCGGCCTCACAAAACAGTATCCCAAGGCAAAAGGGGTGTCAATGCATACAAGCATACATACACACCAGATCCAAGCTACTACAATTCTAGCAATCCATGGCTAACATTTCTTCCATTTCTTCTTCCGCCAGGGAAACACACCTCACGAATATGCCCTATTCCGCTAGAGGTTGCGTAAAATCCGCCCTCATCTTGTCACTTTGATCCTTTCATTCCTTCCTTGCACGCAAATTTTACAATATTTCATACACATTTAAAAGTATGTATTGAGCACTAATAAAAGTCTCGCTCGTCTCTTCTTAAAAATTGCCACTCCGTTTCTTTCTGTAAGCTTATATTGCAGTAATTTGCATCTCCATGTACTTTTTGTCCATCAACTTGATCTCAAAACCATGCGTAGTAATTGTAGAAGATATGGCTAGTTATGTCCCATCTAAGATGATTAACCCCATGCATTTCACCGAGGACACCAACAAACTGAAACTGCAAATAACATTCCACAATCTCGCACAAAACAACTGATTAAAAATATAACAATACAAGCATACCCACAGAAAACATCTTTCAAAACACGATCTGTCTGTTAGTTTCCCCTTGGTAAATACTTCTCTGGTAACTGAATTATAGCATTGCTTCTGGCCCTCAAAATTTCCATCGAATCCGTTTCATACCGGCATCGAGAATTCTCGCGCTCTAATGTTAAATGTCTCCTACGTATCATTTTACCGGCATCTCACTTCGAACCAGCGAAACTGCTTCATAAAACTATGAAGAAACCAACACTAACAAGCCACACATAATGATTAAAACTACAAGAATTATTCAATAGAGTTTATTCAATTTGATACCTTACCCGAGAAACTCTCCGAGGAATCAATTTTGAATGCCGGAATTTTTACTTGGCCAAACAGTAAAAGTCGAGCGCCTGCAATCCAAGAAAACGAAGGGATTAGTTTCCATTTCTTAAATCGTACTATCATATGTACATTTCTTTTGTAAAAGACAAATGAAACCAGGGCGCTCCGGTTACTCGTTCTTCAGGAGGAATAAGCTTTTCTCACAAGGATTTAGAGCAGTTTTCACTAACGTGTTAGCATTTCTCATTAGAACTAGAGAGTTAACACAAGCGAGGAGCAATGCTGAGGAGCGGAGCTTGTGCTTGTTGCTAACTCTCAAGTTGCTAACACGTTAGTGAAAACTGCTTAACTCCTTGTGAAAACTGCTTAACTCCTTGTGAGAAAAGCTTATTCCTAGTGAAGAACGAGTAACCGGAGGGCCCAGAATGCAATTATTAATAATTTTTAAAATCACCTGTTCAATTCCACCGAAATTTTCGGCTTGCAATCACCAAAACTCACGATTTTCTTGAACTCCGAAAGCCCGTTGTATTGAAGAACAAAATCATTTCATTTCGTTATTGTAAACATTGTGGTCAAGGTGGTGCGCCAACGGTGACTTGGCGGCTGTTCTCATGTGCCTAAAACCGTGTTGGCCATGAAAATGCATGGAAAATCAGGAGGAAAGATGGTAACACGTCATATGTTGATAGATCTTTCTCCAGCACAGCACACAAAAAAAATATTGAGCATGAGCATAGAGCATCGAGCATCAGCCTGCATGTTAAAAGCATGTGCACACGGCTCTTGGCCCGATAGATTTTCGCAAAATGACAGCCGCATGTAAACAAATGTACTAGAAAACGTTGCGCGGGCATTATGACTGCGGACAATGTTTGTTTACACTTGGGCTTTTTGTTTCCGTTACTAAGGAATGGAACCAAAACACAACATTTGCATTTCATCAAACATTGCTGTATCAGCAAATTCTGTAAATTGTTTGTTTTGCTGCTGTCTGGCGGTCAACAGTTAATGGAATTAAATACTGTATAACTGAACTAAAGTAAAAATCCGCTGAGGGAGACATCAGCGGCTGATAGTGTCCGTTTGCCGGTGATTGTGTCAAGTTTTCTACGATGTTTGCGTATTTAAGTAAAAAGGTAATGGAGTTAAATTTTTAATTGATCCTTGGAAATATCAAATATCTTTAAAATGTGTTGGTTTTGTTTATTGGCAGTTGGAAATGCCCAGCGGCGCAAATGTACGCTGCGTCGCTTGGAGCGGTGATGAAGGTTTCTTGGCTTGCGGCTGCGACAATGGGCTTTTGAAGGTTCTCAAGATCGAAGTAACTCCACCGGCCGAGAACAATGGAATAGCTCCGAAAGGATACTTGGCGGCTCCTACAAACATTGCAATGAATCAAACCCTGGAAGGGCATTCGTCACACATTCAAGTCATTGCATGGAATAATGTACATCAGAAATTGACCACAAGTGATGCTAAAGGTACCTTGGAATGAAGTTGAATGATACGATTGATGATACGGTGAACGGGCGGTGTTGATATGTTTTTGATTTTAATTTTGATTGCAGGGTTGATAATAGTATGGATGATGTACAAGGGATCATGGTACGAAGAAATGGTCAATAATAGAAACAGATCTACTGTACGCGGCCTTGCGTGGTCCCAGTGTGGGAGCAAGATCTGTATTGTGTATGAAGATGGTAATACTGACTGGCCGATCATTTTTCAACTCAAATGTTTGGTGTATGAAATTTCTTGAAAGGATTGTGTTCTAGGTGGAGTGATTGTTGGATCAGCTGATGGAAATCGGCTTTGGGGAAAGGACATCAAGGGGTCAATCTTGACTGGCGTGGCATGGGCACCTGATGGAAAGCAGTTGTTGTTTGTTATGGGCTCGGGAGAAATCCATATTTACGATCATAACGGAACATTTACATCGAAGTTTTTAGTTGATCGGCTCCTCGATGGCGGGATGGAACAAGAGCCTTCCGAGGAACCGATAGTTTGTATCAGATGGTATGCTCCAGCTGGTGGAGTGGTCGCTAATTATCCGACACTGGCTATCGTGTGGAAGGCAAGACTTTTACATCTGATGAGGGATACGAACGATGAAGGTACTGAAACTACTGGAAGAGTATCTGCAAGGTTTAGAAGATCTTCCTGATTTTATCAAATGTTGCAGATCCTGTGATTGTCGACACTCAGTTGACAGCTTCTTGCGGGAATTGGAGTCCAAACGGACAGTATTTTGCCGTTGGCGGAGCTCCTGCTCACAGGGTTTCTGCAGAGAAAAAGGGGACTGATTTCGACCAGGTCAACATCTATTCGCCACATGGAAACGTAAGCAGCTGTTACTGCTATTTATTAGCCAATGAGCTTTGAAAATCTGAAACGAAAGAATTTTAATTCCAGTTCTTGCAAGCTATCCGTATCCCCGGCACACCTTGCATGTCCCTGGCGTGGGACGCAATGTCGTTGAGACTTGCTCTTGGAGCTGGATCTAATATTTACTTTGCAAACCTGAGGCCAGCTTATAAGTTTGCTCTCTACGGCCCTCAGATTCTTGCATATGCTTTCATCAGACCGGATGGAAGCCATCATATGGGTTTTTGGGACCAATCAAATGTAAGTTGTCTACAGTCTACATGTCAAATTTACAGGTTTGCTGTCAGCCAGTTTTCCCTTGAATGAAATCCACTGATGTTCAAATAATTTTACAGCTGAGCACACAAGAAGTAATCGGCAGAGTACTGGACGTCAAAGGCAACGAAGAACATTGCGCAATATTGTCTGCAACTGCTACTGGTCCGCATAATTGCGTTATTCTTAACTCCGTTGGAGCTCCGATAGACAGTGAGTGAAGAATTCTACGGTCCTCTTATTTAAGGATAAATTATTCAATGAGGCTGCATTTGGTTGCAGATCTTTCCATTGCCACAATCAGCCCATTCACAATATGTTTGACGGAGTCGGTTCTAGTATGTGTAGCTCCCAACGCGGTTCTCTTGTGGAAGTACCAGTCATCGACGACTCAACGGCTTGGAGGCGACTTGATTAGTAGAAGGCGCGAGAGGTCGTTTCATGTAGACGAAAATCCGACACTTATAGGGGAAGGTGGCGACGATGGGTCGGTTCGGGACGTAAGAACGGAAATCGCTTCGACCTCAATCATAATCATAGATATTTTTAAAAAGCAATAATGTTTTTTCACTTAACAGATGACGGACTACACGAAACGGGTATGTTTGTATGATGGAATGAATGCGTTTAAGATGAGACGTGAACATGCAGTAGGAATCTAATTGTGATTTTGCTGAGCAGCCAACCAAAGACCCAGTAGTGAGTGCCGATGCTGCTGGCCAGATATTAGTACTTTGCCGGGAATCTGGAAGACTTCAGCTTCATTCATTGCCCCATGGGGCCCTTATCAATCATGTTGATGTTGTGTCTGATGTAAGGTTCTACTGGCTACGCTAATTTTACATCCTTAACAGCATCAAAATCATGAGAGCATTCATTTTCAGGCAAATTTTCACCCAGTGAGAGTATGGGTGAACGCCGATGGGTCTCAAGTCGCAATGATTGACAAGTTGGGCCACCTCACCATCTTACCATTGGGAAGTTCTTTCATGAAAGTTCAAGGGGCTCGAAAGCTTGATCGAAAGGATGTTTGGAATTTGTTGTGGGCTAGAGACAATCCGAATCTTATGTGCATCATGGAAAAAACGAGGATGTAAATCGAATTTATTCGAAGATAGAAATACTACGTGTATGATTGCTAATTTCTGCTCTCGTCAAAATGCATAGGTACGTACTAAGAAATGGCGAAGCAGAGGAACCCGTAATCACATCAGGATACTTATCTCACTTCAAGGTTGGTGAAAGCATCATCAACGTTATGATTGCTGCCTTGTAAATTTGATGATAACGATTTTCTTGGCCTAACTCCAGGATCTCAAAGTTGTCTCAATCTTGATGGACGAGCTCATGGCAAATCCTGAAACTCCATCTAAAGAGCAGTTTGTTGTAATGGAAACTAGGGCTCTGAGAGACACAAGACTGCTGATAGACAATGGAACCTCTCTTACTGATGTCAGTCGCTACGTTGAAGACAATAGCCATCCATGCCTATGGAGGCTCTTGGCACAAGCCGCTTTGAACCAATTAGATCTACAGACTGCAGAAACCGCGTTTGTGCGTTGCAAAGACTATGCTGGAGTGCAGTTAACTAAGCGAATAGGAACCATAGCTCATGATCTCATTAGAAAAGCTGAAGTTGCTGGCTTCTTTGAAGACTTTGACCGGGCAGAAACTTTATACTTGGAAGCTGACAGAAAGTTAGAAGTGTGGTCAATGTGGCTAGTAACCTTGTCGGCCATTGAGTAACATGTTTCTTTTTTCAACAGAGATTTGGCCCTTGAAATGTGGAAGTTGTTGGGAGAATGGAAGAAAGTGGAATCATTGTCCACACCAGTGCCGCGAAGAAAAGTTCCGGATAAGCAGCATAAAGAGATGTACCTGGCAATGGGTGATATGCATGCCGATAATCAAGAGTGGTTGAAAGCTTTGTCGTTCTATGAAGTCGCCGAAGAAAGTTCCAGGATGATCAAATGTTACATCATGCTGGAAGACTATGCAAGTTTAGAGAAGCTAGCTACGAATGTCCGAGACAACGATCAAATGCTACTACAGATAGCATCAGCTTTTGCTTCGATTGGCATGTGTGGTGAAGCGGTGAGCCATGAATTATTCGATTACTTGAGTTTTTTGTTTCCAGTTCAAGCTTATTTAATAATTTTTTCCAAAATTCAATTACCTAGGTGAAAGCATACATGAAGTGCAACAAACCGGAGAAAGCTGTTGAGACAGCCATTTCGCTTTCACAGTGGAATCTAGCACTCGAACTGGCACAAAAGAGTTCAACGAATATTGTGGGACCTGTACTACTTCGATATGTCACGTAAGTTTTTAGCGTTTCACACACGAAATGTGACATGTTTATCTAATTTATACGGACGAAATCCGTTTTCAGGCACTTACTGAAAAGTGGTGACATAATGTCCGCTGTGGAACTCTTGCGGAAGTCAGATAAACCTTACGCCGCCGGAAAGCTTTTAGCTATGGTACTTATATTTCTGAATTTTAGAGAATCCATATGATTGCTGTGGTAGCTTTCAAGTTGATCAGAAATTATCTCTTTTCAGATGGCCCTCCAAGAACTAAAAACTGACGAACCTCGTCTCGTAATGATCAAGAAAATCTTTACTTTGTCAGCCATGATGTTCAACTACCGAACAAAACGTTTCTTCCGCGGTAGTACGAAAGCGAGAGTCATCGAAGGTGAAGAAGATATTTCGTTCGAAGCCTACATTCCTGAAGAGTATCGACCTACTCCCGAAGTTTACAAATGGATTCGAGAAACTCCATGGCGAGGGACTGAAGCGGTACACTTTCTCATGCTCGTTCAGCGGTTTATCCTTACTGGTCAGTACCCGAGCGCAACTAAAACAGCCTTGATTTTAAGGTACGACCCCTAAAGATCTTGAACTAAAACTTGATATTTGATTTGATAGTTGAAGTGTAAACATGTATGTAACTAACATAATTGCATGACCTTCAGAAATTACGCCGACATCATCGGAGAAGAGCGTGTCAATGCTTTACTAGCTTTAGCATCTGCCAATAGCCGAAACTTTGGTGTCTGCTCCAGAGCTTTCATGCTGCTCGAATCGATAAACGAAGAATACTCGGACGTAGCTTCTGACTTGTTTAGTGAACACACGCCAAGAGATAGTAGGGTTCACAAAGTTGAGTGTTACAAGTAAGTCAAGTCAGCTGACCAAAGTCGATTAGTCATCTCGCGATACCCCAAAAAATTACGATACTAATGTAATGATATTTTTGTTGCAGATGTAGCACCACCATCCCCGATAACGCTCCAACATGTCCTGGGTGTAACACAGTTTTTGAAATTTGTGTCATGACCGGTCGGCCGTTATCAGATGACATTGGAAACATTTGGACATGCCAAGTCTGTCATCATTCAGCTGATCAGAAAGAAGTCAAAAACCGTCATGTATGCCCCTTGTGTCACTCTGAAAGGATGGCGATGCACGAAGAACTCTAGCTCAACACAACCCCCATTTTAATTAGCTTTAGCTCTACTGAATCTCTTCTAGTCATTGCAAAGGACCAAATCCTAGTCCACATATTGGAGGACCACTATTTTATTCTACTTTTAGATGATGTTTATCTACACACCAACTTCAAGTGATATTCAAGATGACTTCCAGTCTGACAGTGTTACCAGTAAAACCTCAGTGTAACTTATTCAACTGTGCGTGCTATAATTGCTATACTCTTATCGAAAGGTTAGTTCTGTCATGTCAACAGATAAACTGCCCCAGTGCCTGTGATCACAGGAGAGTATTATATTGTTTGTCTCCCAAGTTTCTGCCCCTTCCAAAGCAGATCTTCAGCCAGACTTTGGCTTCTTATCCACTGCACCTGTAACTTTGTTGTTGGAATGATCAACGTTTCCTGCTTTACCACTTGTCTCTGAAATCCCCATACATCTCGTAGGCGCCAACCAGGAAAAGCTGTCAAGATAAGGAACATATTCACACTGTTTGTTCAGCCAGTCTGACGGTACATACTGGGAAAATAACAAAATGTCTAATCCTGTGGACCAAAGAATAGTCTGTCGCAGAATCTCATTATGTGCCAAAAAAACAATATTTTCGTCTGCTGCTAGCGCTGATTATCGGCTCTATGATGATGATGACATGCATGAAATGCGTGACCACGTGAATCAAGGGTTGAGATTGAGATTCGCAACTATATTCGTTTCTTCTCCGTCGTTGGCATCGCAGTTCTGTCATTCAATTCCAAAGCTCGTCATACATAACCTAGGAAAAGATGCTAAAAGGATAAAAAGTCAACGATTATCTCATCCATCAACCATCAGTCCGCCGGCTCATGGCTTACGACGGCTGCGAGCAGCGAGCAGCATGAGCGTTTGGCGCTGTTCTTGGTCTCATCTGGTCGACGACGCTTGAGGCTTGTTTGGGAGGCCTGAGCCCAAGTCGCTGTTGCATTGGATCCAAAAGGTCTGTTTGAATGAATGCATTTTTACTGCATGCCGCTGCGGACCACCAGAGTCGAGCATCTTGAAAACGTACGTCGTAAGCGTAGTACGTATCAACTGGTTGGATGCTGTGCTGACTGTGAGAGTGAATGGAGCAAGCTGCCGTTTGAAAGCATACGGATTTTTGTATGCACGTAGCATGTGCTAGCTGGGAGTGTATGAGATCCCTGGGATATTTTAGGGCACACGCTGTATTACATTGGATGCATTGCGCATAAGTTTGAGAATGATACACACTGTACACGAGAAGGAGGATGTGATGATGTAGGTGCATTGCATTCCAACGAAGAAGAGCACGTAAAGTGGGACTGTGATCGTCATCAATATATTCATTGACCATGCTGCCTGCTTCTTTCTAGCGAACCGCAATAATATCAACTTGTTGTTAATATCTCGAGTTTGAACGGCAAATGTTGGAGTATTGGAGAAAAATAGAGATTAGGCTCTGCTACTTCATCAAGTGTTTTCTTGGTCCATTACGAATGAGTTCAGCTGAATCGGTAAAGCTGCAGGAGATCCGATAACTCAAGCTCCATGTGTCAACAACAACTCGGTTCAATTCACGCGTAACTGGCTTACTCAAACTTGTGTAGTTAATATGTGAGCTGTCAATGTACAATTCAGCCACGCAACTCTGGTTTTTATTATTAGCTTTGGATTCATAGTGATTTCTTGATTGAAAGAGGACAAATGAATTCTTGAAAGAAGGGTAAGAGAAGTCTTGTTTTTAATTTATGGCTTCGAAGATTCCAACAAGGAAAGGTACTTATGTTTTGAAATTTTGATTTTACAGACAACAGATGTTCACCGAATCTGTAACGTTGTCACCGTCGTCGTCATCGTACATGGTCAGCGAACAAAACGGAATAATGAGCGGTTTGAAAACTGTGAATTGGTGTGGAAGACGTTTCAAGACAGTAGTTAAAAGGATTGTGGAAACTTGATAAATGAGGGGAGGACTACAACAATTGCTACATTTGAGTCATTTGCAACATTGAAAACTTTGTGTGATCTGTGAAGAGGAAGAAATTCGGGACGGACGGAACCGTAGACATAGTCGGACTACGATAGATTAGTCCATCAGCTGGTCTGAGGTTGACTCTTGTTGCTCAATTATTAGTGTGTGACTGAAAATTGTTTTCAACTGCTGGGGATGGAGGTGCAGTTAAGGGAGATCCAGGATTTGCTGGAGTTCTTTTCCAAAAATACGTACAAGGCGAAAGATACTCATCCGACGGTGAGTTAACAGATTTGGAAGGAAAAATTTGGGAAGTTGATGTTGAAATGTGGGTGATTGATAGTGGATTTTGATTTTGTTACAGTTCAATCATGTAATGAGACGCTGCCTTGGCCTGTTTGGGAAAGACTACATTTACTCGGTATGAAAAGAGCTGGGATTCTCTGGCGTACTATATGAAAAGAGGTTGGATGGAATATTGATAACTTTGTGAATGCAGGTGATACCTAATGTCAATGGAGAGTTGAGCACAAATTACCCTAGCAGTCTGGTAATTCTGGAAAAGGAAAGAGGGCCAAATGACACTGCGGCCGTAGATATATCCGTGGAACATGGCTGCGACGTCGGTCAGGACGTCTTTGATCTGCAGTCGCTCGAGGATGAGTTGATTGGCCATCATGTACAGAATGGGAATGGAAAGTCTGTGTCAGCTGACAGTGAGTCAAGTTCATCTGTGACAGCGTCAGGGATTGCAAATAAAGTGGTGGCTCCATTGGATTCGACCAAGCTTAAAGATTTGTTCGGGAAGGCGAGACTGGCGAGGTGTAGGGCGAGGTTCCCGGTTCCTGTGATATTGTACAAATCAAAACACATTTGCAGGTGAGTAGGAGCACTGTGCGGTTTGTTACTAGGTTCTTTTAGACAACTTGTTTGACAGATGACTGGAATTTAACGATGCTCTTGACTGGGTTCAGGTCTGCGACATTGTCCGGTGGGCCTGAAATTTATGGTCGGTCGTCCCTGGATTACTTCTTCTCTGGGAGTAATAATGACTACAGAGGGCTGGAAGCTGACGAAGATGATGAAACCATAACACCACCGGAAAACCAAAGCGAGTGGCAGCTTTTTGACAAAGTCAGAAATCAAGACATTAGATTGCTCAAATCCTTCCAAGTTCAAACTATTGTTGATCTTATGGTGGAAAAGAAGAAAGTCAAGTTTGGAGTAAAGTATGTACTCTGATGATGCTAGTGAACATGATCGTAGGAAGTGTGAATCTAATCTGTACTATGATATTTTCAGTGTGACGTCCTCCGAAAAAGTTGACAAGGAAAAACGCTACGCTGAATTCAGTTTGGTCTCTTTACCTTACCCAGGGTGCGAGTTCTTCAAGCAGTACCGTGACAATGATTATAATGGAAAGAACTTGATCTTTGAATGGAACCAAGGGCACGTGGACGCTGAAATCTACATTCCGGTTGATCCTCTTGCAACGAATTTAAGCATAAATTGGGGCCAATATCGGGTACGGATTATTGTGATTATCTGTGAGCGAATCTCATGGGCTGAAACTAATATTTGGCTGATTCTTTGTAGAACTGGGATTTGATATGCCTCACTCAGAACTACTTGAAGCTCCTGCTTGAGTACATCCGAAATGGCACAAGTGGCTTGCTGATACATTGTATCAGTGGCTGGGATCGTACTCCTCTTTTTGTGTCATTATTACGATTATCTCTCTGGGCCGATGGTGCCATTCACAAGTCGCTTAATGCCGAACAAGTAAGTTAAACTTGAAGCTATGAAATGGATAAAGCTAGGCGGATGTTCCTGATTACTAAAAGTGAATTTTGGATGTTGCAGATCCTGTATCTTACTTTAGCATATGACTGGTTGCTTTTTGGGCACAACCTTGAGGACAGGCTAAGCAAAGGAGAAGAAATCTTATTTTTCTGCTTTTACTTCCTGAATCACGTCACAACTCAAGATTTTAGTGTTAATGGAGGGAACACAGACATGAAGTGAGTAACGTGACATTAAAGTTTAAGCATGTCCTAGGTACGCAATCGTGTAATCCGCATAATCAACTCCTGTTTTCGTAGGGATGAACCAAGTCCGATGAGTGCTTCTGCCATGTTAAATGCTAGAAACGATTCCGATATGCAACTGGAAGGTGTATTGTTTGATGAAGGGAGCCAAACTAGTCTTAATGGATCCAGCTGGAGCCTGAGCTCTTGTGATAGTACCCACAGTGGCAGAAACCTTGATGCTCCTCCGGCGTACTTCACCGTTGGACCTGCTGATCCGTCATGGGATGACCCATTGGGAGTTTCAGTGTGTAGTAACATAGGGTCACTTGTGAATGAATTCAGTGCATCTACAATGCGGCCATCCTGCAATGTTAACGCGAACCAGATAAATGGAAAACACAAATCCATCGCCAGCGGAGGGTCGCCTGCAACAATCTCTTCCACCATTCATAAGGAAGTCACTGAACCACAAGGAATCACATCGTATTGCCCGCCAGCAACACAGCTAATACCTAATGCTAATGGTTATACAAAGACTAGTCCTGTTCCTGTGCCTAGAAACGGAACCCAAAACAGAACCGATTCGAACTCTTCTGCCAGTATTGGGAGGTATGGTCTAATTATTCAAAATTCTAAGGCCCTTCTTGTCCTTCAGTGATAACCTAACTGTGATGAAATTTTCAGCTGGCAGCTCATTTCCGGCCTCGGCAGCTTACGAGAAAATGTTAACAGTAGTAGTGATCCCGCATCTGCATTTTCACATGTTTCTAAGACATCTTTGTGAGTTTTCTTGACATGTATGTATGAATGTATGATATGAATAGTTTGTTTAATGGATTTCTCAATTTTTTTCAGGGACAGAATGAACACCGTCGTCACAGAAAGCAGTTGTACGCTGGTTGATGAATTGACTGCTGCTACGAAACCGCACGCAATCGACGCATTAGTAAATAGCTTTGTTCAGGAAACGGATTCACCGATATCAACAGCCCGGACCGAAACTGTACATAATAGTCAAAAGGATACGCACAGTACAACAAAATCCGGAAGAGCAAGCTCTAGGCGGCGAGCTAAATTATTAGCCGTCAGCAAACATTTCGACATGGCATACGCATATGCCATTAAACGCCCGAATCGCTTCAACGGTGTAGATGGATTAGTCAGTACAGGTTTGAGCGGCCTTATAGGGAACATTGCTAATAGGGTAGGGATTCGCGCAACGCCTAGAATTGTGAGTTAGTAGTTAATCGATTGTGGTCGCAATCAAGATTTTTATAAGGATCGACGTTGTCACTACAGCGAGGTACAGGCTGTCCAATCTTGAGCTTATTTATCATTGTTGTTCGTGTGGTGCCAGCTGGAAAATGATCAACTTGGTGCTTATTCATAGTTGCTCAGACAAGGCATAGAAACCGAAGCTAAACCACAGCCCAATTTCTCGAATACGTGACTTATAACTAAATCTACAATATTTTGTAGTCCAGTCGATCGTAAAAACCGTGCTGAAGTCGGAAGCACTAATAATATAACTTTTTAGTTCGTCCCTTGATAACTTCTCTTATCGCTTTACTCGAAACTTTGTAGCTTCGATCGAACCTCAGGACGCAAAGACTCATAATACTGAGGGTCAGTTTGTTGATAAATCTCGGTGCCAAGTTGTTTTAAATCCTTAGGAGACGGAACTAAAGTTTGGAAAGCTTTCTTTACTCTGCGAGTGCCTTTGAGTTCGGGAAAGGCTGCCTTTACTTACTCGCTCTTTAAAATAGCCTATTGTAAGCTGACATCAGCAGTAACTGTATAACTGTTTTCAATTGGCTAGGGTGCTATCTGATAAAATTGGTCTTGTACCTTTTCTACTGTAAACTGTAAATTCTGACACGGGAATTGTTGCAATCAGTGAACGTAAAGACGATTAAAGGAATCGAGAATGTTTTATTTTATATTTTTGGTTGTCCATCATTTGTACCATTGAAATGAGTCAATAAAAAGACATTCTGCAAATTCATCTTTAATTTTAGTTCATAATTGTATCATACAAAAGAAGAATGGTTGAAGAAAGCTTAAGCGTCATTTTCTAAATAATTTATACTGTCAGCCGAACTGGAACCACCCAGGAATCATTTCGATGGATTCAACTCATGTCTTGCTCAATTTTGGACAAAATACTTGCGTCAAGAAACTTTTTTCAGTACAACTGTGAGTTCTCAACAAAGCAAGAGCACGCTGATGGGATCTCAAAGACATCAACAGAAGGCTTCTTGTCCGGGTTGTAAGGGTCGACGCAAATGAGCTTCACGTACGTATAACGTTGGACGCAGTACGACTTGTAGCAAGCTGAAACGATTCGAATTTCAAGATAAAAGCAAGTTGAATTTCAAGAACAGTGCATCATCACAGAATCCTGCTAACCTGTTACGTAGTCGCAGCGCTTGTTGGCATATTTGCAGGTCTCAATTCGAACGCTTTGGGGGAATACGTCCGTGTTAAGGACGGTAACCTGAGGAAATGAATTTCAATGTATAGTCAATCAAATTAATGTGTAATTTAATTCCTTTGTTTAATTTTTACCCATTCTCCACGCCAGTTCTTAGCCCAACCGGGTCGGACGTAGGATACTTCAGATTCGCAGATGAAATGGCCCTTATGTCTGCAATCGTATCATTTTTATAAATACCGTCAAGTCAAAATGAATTTCGGGGAGGAAATGGACTTCGAACCTGTAGCTGTGGGTATTGTTGTCATGGGAAATGTATTGGTCGAGCGGATAATGGTTGAGCTCTTCGTACAAGTTGGTGAGTCGAGGCCCGTATTGGTCAGCGACGTTCTTGATCTTGTCCCTGAAGATTTAAAAAATGTGTCGGTTAAATTACAGGAAACCATTATAAAACTGACCTACGGATAATCGAAACAGTCTGCTTCGAAGTGAAGCTTACATTGGATAATCATCCTTGTCAAAGCTGCAGTAGAAACCGCCCGCATCGGCACAACCGGGCTTGCGAATCGGCGAAAATCCATTCGAGCTGGGACGATGAGAGGACTGTTGTGGGGGTGGATGAGGGTGGAAATGGCGGTCTCGGTCTTCGTAAGAATGGTGTGTTTGACGTTCCCTTTCGCGATCACGGCCACGATCTCTGTCTCTGTCGCCTCGATCTGAAATTTTTAGATTCTTAGGTAACAGCAACTTGTCACTCAAATGACAAAGTGGAGGGACGTTATGGTCGCGTGCGAGGCTAATTTGTCTAATTGTTGTCCTGTGACCAAAGGTCACATAATTGAAGATTGCAAGTAAAGGGACAAATTGTTTTGCGACATCTTATTAATGTTGTTACGGTCTTGACCACATTGATAAAAACGTTTTTAGTTCTGAATGGAGCACACACATATCCTGTGGGGCCAAATTTCAAACCTCGTCATAACAATTAAAGTACAAATTACATGGTGGGATTTAATCAAGCTTCTCAAGGTCTGAATTCAATGTTGTTTGTGTGTGAAATCGAAATTGCACCGTGAGAACTTGGGTATATGGCACGTTATGAGTGTCAATGGGGGAATTTTATTGCTGCAGCAGCACGCTAAATGACTCGTGATTGAATTACTGTGAGTGAGAGGAAAAGTTTAATCGACTTGGTGTGGCACTGGTCCGAAAACATTTTGCCAGGAACAAGAACAAGTTCAAGGGAGCCATAAAATACCTTTTTGAAATTATGCTGAGCAAGGGCGTGGGAGACTGCAGGCCCAACTAAAACTTTTGGAGGCTTTGGTGGGCAGATAGACAAAGAAGCACTTGTTGCTTCAGCAATCTAACTTGATACCAACTGCCTAAAGCTTGATAATTCCAAAACAGCACTTACCATTGCTTGTCTTTTTGTATACAATGACAATGCCCGGATTGTCCGCCCCTGTAGGATCGATAGGATCGTTCTTGGATTGTCTTGCTGGACTGTAGCGGTCGCGATCGGAGCTGGAGAACCTGGATTCTGCGACCATCATCACGAACACGATGAGGGCCACCGCTTGAAATGCGTTCCGAGCCTGAAATATTCCAAAAATTTTACACACTGTGAAGCACGTTACTGCTTAAGGAGACACATGAGAAGTTGTAAATTTCTGGTACCATTTCGGCTGATTTGTAGTGTCGCTAGAAATGCTGCACTACCACACGAACAAGATTATACGTATAAGACACAAATTTCCAAACTGACTCCACGACTGCTGCTGAGCTACTGAAGTTTGTTCGCAGGTTGCACTGGACATTAATAGAGCTGAAGAGCGCGGCGCTCCAACAAAGCGTGAGACTCTAGTGGCGAACAATTAGAAGCGACGCTGTGTTGGGGTTGGCAGCGCGGCGGTGGCGTCCGTCCAGTGATAAACTTGTGAGAAAAATCCTTGGTTTTAATGATGCCGCTTACCGACTAGGAAGCGCCTTTAGGGACCTCCTCCTCCTATTTCTTAAGCCTGTAATTTCAGCAAGGGGCCTAGGAGACCAGCAAAGGCTTCCGCCGGCTACAAGAAAAAAGTTTCACAGCTTCAGCTTGTATCGTGTAAAACATTGCTTGACAGTGACCCTTGACAATTTTCCGCCTTGCAGATATATAATCTGAGATTAGATTTTTTCCAGATTACAAGGTGTTTAATGGGCGAGGATGAGCAGAGGAGCTGTGTACCCAAGTCAACAAGTCCAAGTTTGAGGGCTGAAAAGCCAAAATGGTTTTGGCCAAACCGTTAAATGTTATCTGCCCCAGGTCCTTGCCGAGTAGCCATGTAATGTCCAAAGTTGAAGTGCGAAATTGTATAATGTACCTGTAACCAGGATGCTGATCAAGAAACACACAACAAGAATGTGTGTATAATCTTGCATGTAAAAACCGCTGACATGGAACCTAACGCTTCTGCAGCTTTAGTTTGCAACTTGTTTTTTTTCATCAGAAATTGTGCTAGTAGGCTACTACAATGGACATTCAACATTCAGCAAACAGGAAATCCAAAACTCCAGAAAATGCAACTTCTCATGTATTCCAGCTTACTTGAATGCAAGATACTCTGGATTTCATAAAGCGGAACATTGGCGATTTTTATGACGCTGTGAGTATATATAATGTATTTCACGCATTCTTGTTTACAGGACTGACAATAAGAATGGCTTAACGGGATAATGAGAGACTTGCATGCGATTTTGCTTGGCGTCCACAACTATACAATTATAACAAGAGCGGAAGTGTGCTTAAGAGCAAGTGAGAACAGAAAGAGAACCTTGTAAAAATGTAAGAAGCTACTTATGGCGGTTCTCACGGAAATATAACTTGTTGCCAACATGTTAAAGACGAGTTGCAGAAACTGTTGCATTGCTAACTGGAATAGTTGCTCCAATAGTTTTTTAACGCTAAACAAGACGAGTGTGACCAGGAACACCAAGACTTGGCACTAGTCTGAAGCCTGGAGTCTGCGTTATGGAACGGAAGTCGCTATCCTGCGAAAAAAACGTTTTATCTCGAGCAAAATCAACGTGTGTGCATGACATGAAATGGCATGTTCCGTGGTTATGATGGCGCTTCGTGACCTTGCCCATGTGATGATAATTGCCATGTTTTTAAGTGGAAACACTAATATTAGGTTTAACTCCTTCACAAGATTCAAGCTGTAAGAAGATTCATCATATCGTCAAGGTCGTGGAAGGCTGAGGATGGGGGACGGCACACTGTGTCAGTGGTCCAGCAAATGTTTTTACAGGCTACTGAATTCGGCGGTGCATCTTTTGAAACGCAAGAGCGATTTTGGTGCAGGGAATATATAACTGTTCCATAGAGCTTGTCGGAGAATATATTGGCAGAAGTGGATTTATGAAAGAGCAAAAGTTTTCAGGTAGGTCAAGATTGAAGTTTAATGTTTGGCCGTGGAGCCCTTCGAAATCGATTAGTATCGACGTTTTCGACTATCGACTGTGTCAAGGCATCTGGCGCCGATATACAAAACCGGCTATTTGTTAATACCCCGGCTATGAGTTCGAAGGCTCTGGTCAGGCTCTGGCTCGGTTAGAGCCGGTGCTGTTGTAATTACTAGACTAGAATCACCGAAATGTTTCCTATATTTCTTAAACTCGTACTTTGAAAACGTTAATTTTAATTAACCATCAATTTCAATAATGATATTGTTCTGAACCAACTTCAACTTCTACCAAATGCGGCGTTTTTAACTAACTGATTTAAAATGTGTGTTCACGCATGACGAAGGACGACAAGCTGAAATTCAAGCTCACAACGTGATACGAAGAATGAAATGATGGACACCCTTTGGGAAGGTTTGAAATTAAATTACATGCTTTATAAGCTTGCAAAATACCTGGAGAAGGCTATCAAGGTGACAGCGGCTTTAGTCAGTTTCAGCATATCCATATCCTAACGTTTTAACAATTATTCAGTCGCTAGCTGCATAATTTAAATGTCAAAGTATATACTTCAACGAAAACTGTGCTATTCAGAGTGTGATAAAATCTAAAAACCGGGGAAAGTCCTGAAGGTTACGCAAAAGTTAGCACAATACTGATTACCTGTTGAACTATAAAATCGTAGAAAATAAGCATAGACTCGCGTTCAAACGGGTGAAAGCTTCCTACCAAAACGCCCTGCGTGGAAATCGACTGAAGTCTTCGATAGAATGACGGGTCTTGAATGTGAAGGCGCCGAACCTTCAGTAGCTCCAGTTTCGCCGTTTCAAGTTCTTCCCCGACTTGATAAGCTTTGTGATACAGCAAAGGGTACATGAAAAGGCCTACGAAAGTCGCGTTCATCATAAGGAAGGATAGAAGCAAGTCGTCGTAGAAAGGCACTAGAAACATTGCTGAAAGAGTCGGAATTGCAAGCGCTAGTATAAAAACTTTCATGATATAAACTATGCTTGCATTGCCAATATTGAAAACCCGAATCATGACAAGCAGCTCCTGAAATTTTTGCCATACACGTTCCGGTCCAACGTCACAACGGAGTATCTTCAAGCTGAAAATGCTTACATGGAATCAAGTACAATCCCAACGTGATCATATCCATCAGTCATAATAATCTTTGTATACCATGAATTAAATTCCATGCAGGATCTCGTCCACATTTCCAAGAAAATTATTTGACATGCGACAGTGACGGAAGCAACTCCTAGTATCACAAGCATGGCCCAGATTTCCAGCAAAGTACAAATAACCACAAGCGCTTTATATGTCACCGCATTGGTTAAGTGACCTTGAGCGTGCGCCCAGATGAAGAAATAGCGAATTTGCACTATCGAGTCCGGCTTGAGCATGAAGAACACTAAACAAGATCCGCCACAAATGTACATTGCAATCGGCAACAGATGCAGAAGCCAAACCAACCACTTGGACGTCTTGACGGTCGATTTGTGCTTGAGAATCCAATTCCATGTCAATACGAAAGAGTCAATGTGACGGTTATACAGTTGCCCAATAACGGAGATTACAATAGAGGTCAGAACTAGCAGATAATTAACTGGGGCCAGCAGTGGATTCCAGAATTGGTCAAAGGTAAAGCACAAGACAGAAGTACATACCGCACGAAGTGCTAGAACGCTGAGGCTCGTTGCCCAAAGCGTTCGCTGACTTGGAGAATTGTCGACACAAACCTTTTCTCCCTTGATTTTCACGGGGAAGCCAATGAGTTTCGAACAAAGTTGTAAAGCCCAAAGATTCCACGAAACAGCGTCCTTGAAAGACACTGATTTTAATTTTTCGGGCGTATGCCAGCACCGTATATTTGCAAGTGCTCTGGAGAATTTTCGCCTGCGAAACCAGCGGTTGTGACGGTGATGTCTTCGTTTGCGAAGCAACAATCGAGGCATTATTTGAGTATAAAGGCAGCTCAGGAGGGAAAGTTAATCAGCAATTTTACGAATTTCAACTTGCGAACCGATGAACAGGAATGGTTTTAGTTCCAGCTTCAATCTTCAAAATGAATGCTATGCTAACAAGACGTGACTTGAGCAGAATAATGTTAGGTTCCATAAATATAACCTTGCCAAAACTTGCCAGCGCTGCTAACATTAACATCCGGGAAATTTTCCATTATTATACGCAGGTAAGAGATAATGCAGGGTTTCAAGTACCTTCGGGAACATTTTAGACATTCAAACACAGCTCGAGTCGAGAAGACTATGTCATGCATGGAATTAAACTGCCGAAGCCGTTTGAAGCTCTCAAGTTTTCTGCTGCTTCGTATAATTTCGATCGCTCAAGTCGCGCAAGCCAATAATTATGTATTCCATACTTCCATTCCCATCATCCGCGAAGACTGCAATTATAAGGCCTTAAGTACATAGTTTCGGTGATGGATTAAAAACCCATGTTTTCGATGAAATGTAATTATGACTCCCACTTGGGCCTCCATTACGCCACGTTAAATTCATTTTTGCGGACATAAATATACGCTCCTGCTTTGAGCGAAATTTTCTTGTTTCATCTGTTTTGCAGGCGGAATTCAAGGATGTTCAACCTGAAGGTTGCGCCCAAAATGCGTGCATTTCAGATCAACACAAATTCATTCCGGTATTTCGTCGCGATAAGGTGGGCGGCGATAACAGTAGTTGAGAATCGAAAGCCTCAAGCGCAGTGGAGTGGAAGTAAAGCCACATTCTCCAAACTGCTGAAGTCAATAATCAACGTAACGTCCGTTAGCGTGACTCGCAAGGCCATTAGCGTCCAAGTAAGTTTCCATAGAAACTGCTTCAACTTGGAGTTGCTCGATCGGATGCTTTTGTTGACAACGTGACTGTCGGCAAGAACTAGCAGAAGCAGATGATTGAATACGACAAGCTAAAATTTAAACGCTCAAACTGACACGAAAAAGGGAATAATTGACACCCTTTATGAAGGTTTGAAATAGATTACATGTATTAGAAGCTTGCAAAATACCGGGTGAGGGTGAGGAAGGTTTTCGGGCTGCCAAGGAGACGTCGACTTCAGTCACTTGGGTATTCTTCAGTAACAATGTTGTTGTTGCCAGCTGACGGGAACATCCGAAACCTTTTGTCCTAATGGAGTCAACTGCATCAGAAATGGAAATGCAGGAAATCGAGCCTGACCTGTTTCTTGCCGAAACTGTGGGTCCGCAGTCAACAGCAGCGCCGCGTGCTGTTCATTCTCCCCAATACCGTTTTTTCAATCTCATCGTTGAGCACAATTTGAAGTATCTGCACGTCGTCTGCAAATTGGGAATTTTGCCCTTCCAAGTTGATGTTGAGAATCGACGGGTTTCTCCTACAAATTCAAAAATCCGCTGGGGCTTTTTCTACTTCATCACTTTCACAAGCCTCCTGAAAGTTTCGTATGTTGACGGAATCTTAATCGCATCCCTGTTGAATCCCAATTGGCTGGACGTGCTCCAGTTGCCTGTTCACCTGGCAATCGCTATTACGTGCTCCGTCGTTCTGATCCAACTTTTTTTGCGGCCGAAATCCCTTCGTTTGAGCACAGTCGTGCTGAATGCGGCGCTGGCAAAGCGTAACCAGGTCAAATCGTTATCGCTCCAACAGCTCGTTTTGGCAATTCTGCCAATTGGATTAACAACGATCGCGGCCGTGAATACGTTTGGATTTCCTCTTCTGACAACCATTTCATACCAATTCGGAACACTGCTGAGGATTGCGACCTCGGAATTCAATTCGGAACCGCCATTGATGGCTGTTTCACCGCTTGTTTACGGCCTCTTGCGGGTCACTGCATACGCTATGGATGCTTTTCCTGCCTTTTGGCTCTCAATTGGTTCTATATATCTAATCATTTCTCAGGCTCTGGTTCCGGAAGTGCTTCATTCCTGGTGCGGCAATCTGCAAGTCGAACCCACCAGGTTTGTTTTACGGTTTCTTAAAATATCTTTCTTAAAATCTTGTTGAGAAACAATATTTCGCATGCCAATTATGCCGTTGTTCCACCAGGTTGAGTATAGCTGAATGCTACAGGGAATTGGTCGACATCCAAATTATCATCGGTCTTTTCAATCACATATACGCAGATGTAGTGTTTTGTTTCAAAGCCTTATGCTTCAGCGTTGGTATTTTGGCCTTCGCGACTGTCTTCTGGTATGGCTTCAGTGGAAACTTTGTGATGTGCGTGATTAACCTTTACGTAGGCGTGATTTGCCTTATGACGTATCCGCTCATTTTCGAAAAAGCAGCTTTGATTTCTGGCAGCATGGAGACGGCAAAGAAGAATCTCTTAATCGCCATGGCAGACTTCGAAGACGAACAAGAGCGCGCCTTCTGGCGGCGAAGGATCGAAGCGATTCGGGTCGTTTGCTACTGTTGCGGTCCAAGACCCATTGAGCGCGAGTCGCTTCCACTCTTCTATGACTTCTTCTTTTCGACCTTCATCGATGTTTTGCTGACAACGTAATCCAAATTCGATTTCAATAGCAGAAATCTGGAGAATGCTTGCCGGTAAAACTTTGGATGTTTCCGAGTGTTGTGGTGGACAAGGAATCAAGGGAATTTTTCTTACACCATGACTCAAAAGTGAGAAGAAGTAATGGTGAATTTGGTTTTTGCCCCGTAAAATTTCGATTAAATGGACAGCAACCATTCTATAAAATGTGTTTGCTTCCAATGACAGCCCAGTTCCGTGCAGGGTTTATCGCAATATTTTTTTCGGTTTGTGCCGTCAGTATATGCGCATTCGTCATTCGTAAATGTCGCGTACAATTTTCATTCAAGCTGTGTCATAGTTTCAATGTACAACTAACCTGTACGTGGGCGTGATTTGTTCCATGCTGTATCCACTCATTTTCGAAAAAGCAGCTTTAATTTCTGACAGCATGGAAATGGCAGAATAGAGCCTCTTAATGGCCGCGGCAGACTTCGAAGACGAAACCACGCCTCCTGTCGGCGGAGTATTTGACCGATTCGGGTAGTTGGTTCTATCGCGGTCCAGGACCCATCGAGCATGAATCATTCCCGCTTTCTATGAATTTCTCGTTTCGACCTACATTGACGTTTTGCTCACGACTTGAACTAAATTTGAGTCCTCACCCGCCCGGCTTTTAAGTTTTCAATTCAAGTAACATTTTAATTTAGCACTGCTGCTGGATCGTCATAATTCATATTTTTGGAAATATTTCAACACAACAATATTCATTCACTAGTTGCTTAGTTTAAATGTCAAAAGGGGAAAGTATATACCTCAATGAAAATTCTTTCCTTTGAAGAGTTAAGTTACTTAAAACACATGTTGATGACAAGCTGAACTGAAATTCAAACGTTCAAAATGAAAACGAAATAATTGGTGCCCTTCAAAATCGTAATTACATGCATTAAAAGTGTGTCAAAAACTAAACACAGGGAAAAGTCCTGAATGTTTTCTAGGTTGACTCAGCTTCGGACAAGCTTTGTATGTCATATATGATATAAGTGAAAATAACGTTGGAGCAAAACTTCAGAGCAGTAGAAAGAGGTGCTCAAAAATAAATCGATTCAGGGATCCATGCCATTCAAAGTCGCCAGTTGCCGTTGTTTTAATTCAATTATACAGCTGTGAAATTAATAATCTTAACTTTCTCTTGTCCGTTGAGAACTCTAACTTTTGAAAGTACGAAAGGCAAGGCGTCGCACCGATTTGCTGTAAACGAAGCCAACTAAAACTAGAGTCCGCAAGCTATCAGAAATCGCTCAAAGTCAATTAGACTGGAAGCGAACTGAAATTTTCTCATTTATTCTTGAATACTAGAAATCGCTGAATTGACACTTGGACCGAATGACTTGGTCGTTCGTTCAGAGCCCATCTGGTTGGGGTTTTTCATTGCATTACGTGATATAATTATCAACCGACTTCAGGGTAAAATTGTTCAACAGGAAATGTGTTTCTCATTGAAAACTCTTCACTTTGAGGTTTTACGTACATAAAAATATTTGCACGTTGGTTGACATTGGCAAGCTAAAATTCAAGCACTCAACTTGACGCGAAGCATGGAACAATTGACACCCTGAGTGAAGGTTTGAAATAAATTACATGTATTAGAAGCTTGCAAAATACCGGGTGAGGGCGAGGAAGGCTTTCGGGCTTTCAAGGAGACTTCGACTTCAGTCACTTGGGTATTATTCAGTACAATATTGTTGTTGCCAGCTGACTGAAACTTCCGAAAAACTTTGTCTCAATGGAGTCAACTGCTTCAGAGATGGAAATGCAGGAAATCGAGCCTGACCTGACTCCTGAATCTGCCGAACATGCGATTCCGCAGTCCGCAGAGTCGCGTGTTCTCCCGTCTTCACAATACCGTCTCTTTGACCGCATCGTAGAGCACAACTTGAAGTACCTTCGCGTCGTCTGCAAATTGGGGCTGCTACCATTCGAAGTTGATCTGGAAAACCAGCAAGTTTCCCCTACCAAGTCAACGATTCGCTGGTTATTCTTCTACTTTATCACTTTCGCGTGTTTTGTAAAAGGATTGTTCGTTGTTGTGACGCTAGTTGCGTCGCTGTTGAATCCGGACTGGTTTCAAAAGCTCTCTTTTCCTTTCCATCTTGTTTTTGCGCTTATTGCATCTACGACAGAAATCGGCTTGTTCTTGCGACCCAAATTATTATGTTTAAGTACTGTGCTTCTCACTGAGGCGCTTGCGCAGCGCCAGCGGGTCAAGTTGTTTTCGCGTCAACAGCTGATTTTGGCATCCTTGCCAGTAGGATTGACATCAATCGCAGCCCCGTTAAGCTTTGTATTGCCGTTCACAACAGTTTCTTGCCAATTTGGAACGCTGCTGCAGGCTGTTTCTACGGAATGGAACTCGGAAATTTCCCCGGGCACTTACTGGTTCCTGCGGGTGGCCGCTTATGCTCTGGATGCGTTTCCCTTTTATTGGCTTTCTGTAGGTGCCGTATACGCCGTAATTTCTATCGTTTTGATTTTGGAAGTTTTATATTTTTGGTGTGACGACTTGCGGGTAAAAGCAAACAGGTTCGTTATTTTTTTTATGATTGTGTTAACTGTAGTTGCATTCTATGTATGACTCGACCTTGCTTTCCCTCAGGTTCAACCTGGCTGATTGCTACGGGGAACTGGTGGATATCCAAATCATGATCGGATTCTTCAATCAAATTTACGCACATGTAGTGTTCATGCAGAAAGTTTTCGGTTTCAGCGTTGGAATATCGGCCCTTGTGACGGTCTTCTGGTACGGCTTTGACAGTTTCTTCATTGGCGTTATCAACCTGTACATGGGAATAGTGACCGTCATGCTCTACCCGCTAATGTACGAAAAACCAGCTTTGATATCAGGGCGCATGGAAATAGCAAAGAAGAGTCTTCAAATGGCCGCTGCAGACTTGGAAGACGAGAAGGAACGTGCGTTCTGGCAAAGAAAGGTCAAAGCAATTCGGATAGTTTTCGTCACGTGCGGTCCAAGGCCCATTGAACGCGAATCTCTGCTACTCTTCTGCGACTTTTTCATTTCGAACTTCATTTCCGTTTTACTGACCGCGTAAACATGAACCGTAAGATTTTGTAATTTTGTTGCTGAGTATAAGCTCGTTCAAGCTTACAGGTAGTTTTGAAGTAATAACACGTTTAGTTCCCTCCCATTACAAACTGAAAATGTATTTTTTGCATATTTGCTAACGAATATTGACAAGATGGAATTTGGAACTTAATGTATATACCAATTGTTCCACTACTTTGTCTCCTAACGATCAAACCGACTGCACTGGCATTTTCGTTATAGCTTTGACACATATGTCATGAAGGTCATCATAGTAATATAAATTTGCTGGGCATTGTAAATAATGTAATTGCTAACCTGCAAGCCCCTCTGAGAATGTGCATGAAGACCACAAGTATAAAGATAAAGAAGCAACAGGAAAGGCTTTCCATATGCATCAAAAATACAAGTATAAAGATAAGCGAAAAGGCTTTACGTGCTGGCCAACTTATGGTGGACCTCAAAGCAAGTGCCGCAAGTTCATCATTGATTCAAACGGAAGCCTTTAGGCAATACACTGAGAGGCTGACAACTAATGTCGATTTAAACTGTTAGTTTCATTGGCAAAAGTCACGAGTGAAAAGTAGTCGGGCTTCTTCTTGTGTCTCTATCAACGGCATTCTCGCGAGCGACAAATGAGGTTTCAAGTTTTCAAATTCTTATCGGACAAGGCTCTTCATCATTCCAGGATTAGCTTTACACCATAAAGTAAAAGGTACACATGGAAATTTTGGTTCCGATTACAGATTAGATACGTGGATTATCAACAAAAAATGAAAAGTACTTGATACTTATTGAAAACTCGTTTTGACTCAAGTTACTTTCACATGTATTTGATGTCTTGATTTTGTGCCCTCATTTCAGATTCAAAATTTGGTCCATTCCAGCAGTTTTCTCCAATTATTCAAGTAGTTTCATAACCGTAGAAATAAAAAGAAAGTAAAAAAGCAGCAACAATAACTGTCGACTGTTTCGCTCTCTCAGAACATTGAAAACTATTCGACGCAATGGATAAACTACCCGTGAAACTTGAAATGCAAGACATCGAGACAGACCCGCCTTCGGAACCTCTCCGACACGTGGACCCACAGAAAACACGGTTGAGAAATGGTTACTCGACTGATCAGAAAAAATCAACTGTTAAGGCGACTCCTACCTTGGAAATAGAAATCAACGGACCTGGCCAGTCCACTGAATCCGTGAGTGAAGCCCCCGCAGCGCCATCTGCCCTTCCTCCCCGGCAGTACCGCCTCTTTGAACGCATCGTGGAGCACGATTTGAAGTACTTGAAGCTTACCTGCAAACTGGGGATCCTGCCCTTCGATGTTGATGTGGAGCACCGACAAGTTTCTCCCACAAAGTCAACACTTCGCTGGTACTTGTTCTACTTCATCACTTTCACCTGCGTTCTCAAAATATCCTACTTGGATTTAAGCTTGGTCGCATCACTGCTGAACCGGGATTGGCTGGACGTTCTCCAGTTTCCAACCCATCTTGGCCTTGTTCTTACTACAACTACAGCTCTGGTCTACCTTTTCCTGCGACCAAACTACCTTCGACTGGGCGCACTTCTGATGACCGCAGCGCTGGCAAAGCGCAACCGGGTCAAGTCTTTCTCTCGCCAACAGCTTCTCACGGCAACCATGCCAATCTCCTTGACAGGGATTGCGGTTCTGGCTACTACCGGATTGTCGCTGCTGACAACAAACGTGTCCCAGATTGGAACACTGCTACGGGCTGTCACTTTGGAATGGAAATGGGAATCACCGATTACTTACGGCTTCTTGCTGGTCGCGGTTTACGCTCTGGACGCGATTCCAATTTTCTTTCTCGTCGTTGGGATCATATATATGTTTGTGTCCCATGTGCTGATTTTGGAAGTGATTCAGTCTTGGTGTGACGACTTGCGGGACAAAACAACCAGGTCGAAGTTTTTGTTTTACTTTTAAGCCATTACAAATAATAATTACTGAAAAATTCTGCTCCTGTTCTTGCAGGTACAACCTTGCTGATTGCTACGATGAACTAGTGAACATCCAAATCATCATCGGACTCTTCAATCAAATATACGGAGCTGTCGTCTTTTGCGTGAAAATAATGTGCTTCTCACTGGGAATTTCGGCCTTTGCTGCAGTATTCTGGTACGGCAAGGACAGCCTCATCATGGCCGCTATCAACATGTACGAAGGGACAGTGAGCCTCTTGGTCTACCCAATTCTCTATGAAAAGGCGGCTCTGATTTCCGGCAGCATGGAAGATGCCAAGAAGAGTCTTCTCATGGCCACTGCAGCTCTCGAAAACGAAAATGAGAGCGCCTTCTGGCGACGAAGGATTGAATCTATTCGGGTCATCTGTATCTTGTGTGGTCCGAGACCCATCGAGCGTGAATCACTTCCGCTTTTCTGTGATTTCTTCGGCTCGACCTTCATTGACGTTCTGCTAACGTCATGAGCTGTCAAGCCACTGCCGATTCGATGTTTTTTTGGAATTCGACGTGTTTCTAAAGAGACCAAAAGTTTTGAAAAACCACGAGAAAGTCTGAGGATTTGTCATCAGATGGAATGGCTTTTGTTGTGTAAACCCAAAACCTGATATCACTAAGCAGGAGAATTCGAAGCTTTTGATTGGCTTCGACTTTTTATTAATAACATTACATGCATATTGAGCAGTATAGAATCATTTAGCTTCAGGCTTTACGTGGCACTTCAAAACTTCAATTACACCCCACTACCACAAGTAAAACTCTCAGAAGTAACATCGCTGGATTTAAACTGATTTTTACAGAAATAAAATTTGTGTATTTATCCAGCGGATGCCGAATTAAGATGAATTTTATCCAGCGGATGCCGAATTAAGATGAATTTTATCCAGCGGATGCCG
>JAQGBJ010000226.1:0-52659 GCA_034698345.1 Sphaeridia pumilis
AAATGGTCTCCAGTATGCATTGAGCTCACGCTTTTTCCTATCCTCCTCATAATCCCTGTTTAATTCTCAATGGCGTCTCTTAATTCCATCCACTGTATTTTGCTTCCAAACTATTATATACAGAACAGACTGAAATGGTCGTTGAGTTTTAGTCCGCCCCATTGAACTTTCAGCGAAATTACGTAGCCCGTTTCTGTTACCCAAAATATGCAACCGTGAATCCTCATCTTTTGTAAGCCCAATTTAAATTCGTTTAGATCCTCAAGAACCACCATTACATGTCAAGTGGGAATCGTTTAATTCAAGGTTGAGAACCGACTAAATTCCCTCTAATGATTTCGTCCAACCACCATTTTCTTCCAAAGACAGGTTTTCTCTCTTGATCCGTTAAATATGTCTGTACTGAATTAATGAGCAGACACATTATTATTACTCCATACAAGAAAGCAGACCAACTATCATCCAGTGTATTCAGTTGGAGGATCGAACTGTTTTAACAAAAATCATTTACGGTTTTCTGTTCAACCAAGAAATACAAAATACACGAGCATGAAATAGGTGGATCAACACTTTTTGTTTCTAAACTTGCTCTCTAAATTAGTATTCAAGCACATTATAAAAGTAACAGTTTATAACAGCAACTTTTCCACCTGTTTGCGTCGATAATGACAATCAAAGTTTTGCTGTGTAGATTATTCGTAGGCGTGATTGCATGATGAATTAAGATGTTCAATCAAATGGATTTTCAAGTGCGGTTTGACGAGGAATCATCTCGAGTTAAAGAAACGGTATATAATTTAATTTTAAAACGGAACATGAATCATTGTGAAGATAAAAGTGACCAAATGTTTAACCGTTTTCGAGGTAGTAGTACCTAATCGAACATATACTTTTGCTTATCTGGCAATTACCTTTTAAATGATTATGGTGGCAGGCGAGTTGTTCCAAAGTTGTTGTTGGTTCTGTAGATGGATCCGTCGGTTTGAGGAAAGACACGTATTCAACCTTAAATAATTTATGAGGATTCAAAGAGGTGAAGAAGAATATACAGTAAACTGGTTTTATTGCTGTAGGTGATTTGCACGGTTAAATATACATTTACGGCAACAGCAGCAGCAAAAGTCTTTTGGCTATTTGCTAAAAACATTTTGCACCAAAAGTGCCCTTCTTCTTCTTCTCAATTGGTATGCGAAACCGGGCCCACGCGAATAGCCTGTTTAAACTGCAGTAAATGTGAAATGTAGCTCAGGCAGGCAGTGAAATGTTTAAAGCTCCTCTTGACACCTGCAAAGATAAAAAATCAGTTTGTTGGCAAATATCATAAATCTTGGACCCACTCACAGCAGTTCAGGTTGGTCCTTTGCGAATTCTGACTGGGACTGCGAAATTGGCAACATGTGCATTTTTAGTGAAAAATTCAAAAGAGAGGCTTACTTTTTGTGATAACATGTGAAAGACATACTGTGTATACACAACACACCTTTTGAACCTGAAGCTGTCTTCTTGATGACTTATGGCGACGTTATAAAAATGGCTAATGGATCCTGTTTTCCCCATTTGTTTTGCTAAATGCGACAAATGACAGGAAAGAAGCCGTTTTGTTAATGAGTTACTGGGTTTCATTCAGGCGATACCAACAAAACTGTAAAGCAAGAGACAAATTACCCCAAAGTTGAGACTAATGTAAACAGGATTTTTAACCTTGTGGCTATTCCCGTAGTTAGTAACTGTAAGAACAACCTCGTTAATTTAAGGGCAGTAATTGAACGTTATTTAATGCAATTACTCATTAACGCGCCTTAAGGCTTGCAGATGCTTCGATGTTCACTGAAACTGATTACATCGGGGTTTTGCTCCTATAGCTTTCTCCTTAACCTTGCTCTTGGTTGCGAAAAGTCCCGTAAAGATGCAACTGCTTTTTGCTGGTAGCAACAACAAATTTAACGGTAAACGGTGCATCGAGGTTGGCAGATATTCGATTAACGATGGCAAATTGGATCAAGCAATATTCGATGAATAGCTGTTGGTGCAAGTTTTTTAAAAAGTAAATCTGGTTGCTCTGCATGAGACAAATTTAATGTTTTGGCAGGTAGAACGGAGGAGTTAAAAATTCATCGTCGACTGAACGAGCCTTCACACCTGTGCTCGGATCGATGGGACGCGTTGAAATTAAACAAGGGCGGCAACGCCCGCTTCTTCTCCTGGCTTGAGTTGATAGTGTCCGAGGCAATTAAGCTGATGGACTTGGCGAAAGAGGCAGAAAGAGAAGCAAAAAGTGTGCCAGTAAATATGCATACACTTTTGTTAGAGTTGCTTCGATTATCAAGTTTTTGCAAAGCTGTCCATGTCGATGCCGTGAACCGTTTGGCACATTTTTTCTTGCAAGGAGTACACAAGATGATGATGCGTGCAAAATTAATCGATTCAGTCAGTCGAGCTTAATTGGTCCACCAAATTAAAGAATCACAACGAGTTGGGGAACCAACCAGGCGGTGCACACCACTGACACCACCACATGTCCATCATGAATTTCCTCGTAATTCTCCGAAAGCATGAAAGACTGCAATCAATTTTCAACGCTCGAATTTATCGCCATTTACGGTAAATGTTATTTGCGTTAGCAAGTGGTTGGCTCCAATTCTTTGAATTTTAGATAGTTTGTGGACCAAACTTGTAATTATATTACGGAATCATGACGACCGAGAGACGCCAGCTGGCTGGATCGATGGATTGGTGAAAAATTGTGCGAACCTTATTTGGGCGGAGGAGGCGAGTGGTGCAAGTGAATTGGATAACTTGGAGCCGATGCGCTTTTGTGTGTTCAACAAAAGATTCGCTTATTATTGTTCCTCCATCGGTTGCCTGGCTGGTCCTTAGAATTGTTCGAAGAAAATCAATCAACCACCTTCTGGTGGTTGGCTGTGCGGGAAGATTGTGCGAGAAGAAGGACGTGAGAATGTAACAGGTGTGATTGCGTGGAAAATGATGAATTTCACGGTCGTGTAAAGAAGGATGAGGCAGATGATGGTTTGATGATCAAGTGCCTTGTTCTTATACGGTTTGGAAATAAGCAGTAAATTTGCATTTAATCGCTCTTGATACAATATTTGATCATCTAATTGGGGGCAAGAGGAAATTGTTTTCTCCGATACAATCATCGTCATGCTGACATTTGATACGGACAGATGGATTGCCAGTCATCCAAATTATCAAAACCCCGTCTTCCAACTGTTCAGTCTCGAGCTAAAAGTGGCGGGATTTTTTTTGCAAATTGTATTCCAGTTCCTGGACAAATGTAAAAAATTTTACCAAATTACCAGCAGCTTTATCGCTGTTTGATCGGCTGCAATTTCCGTACTGCGCACAGTTTCCTCCGAAGCCCTTGTTGGTCAGACTTATAAGACTCCATAGCTTCCAGCTTCTCTGGAGGAGCCTTCCGCTTGAGGCATACTTCTCACATCGTTCACACTTGTTCCCTGCGCCGGCTTCAGAATTTTCTTGTACACAGTTTCCGATGGATCCCATGGCTATCTCAAGCCTCGGTCGAGCTTTGAGTGCTGGTTGCATTAGTGTATCCCGGAGAATTTTATGATTAAACGGCCTACCCATATCCATCGGGTTCGTAGTAAGTAGTAGCATAAACTTTCGAGTCAGTCAGGTACATGAGCAGCCCTTTGCTGGATTTTTTGTCGACAATTATCAAGGCAAGATCCAGGCAATGGAAGAAGAGATTGAAACTACAAAGAAGAATCAGTGTCCATAGTTGCAAGATGAGTAAGTGGGAGATGGGTGAGATGATGATGAGTCAGATCCCGAAGATGGGTACTTGAATATATATTCTTTGCTTAGGTTAGTTTATTTACCCTCGGTCCAAGTCGTAGTATTCAGCCACTACGAACCACGTCCTGAGAAATGTAGAAAAAGCTTGTCGGTGGAACCTGTTTCAGGCAGTTGAAAAGGGTACTCTGTGAGTGAGACACGCACATTCTCATCAGATTCGTTTGCTCAGGTAGACGCGGAGAAATAACAAGAAGAGTAAACCCAAAGACTTGGCTGACTCTCGCCCTATTAGGCCATTCGTGTATGATTACTGTTGTTGTGGTGGCTTGATCACTTCTCGACTCCTCATCGAGATTAATTATACACGGTGGAAGGAAGAGCAGAAGAAGAAGAAGAAGGTCCGAGATACCGGACTCATTCGAATTCAGTCCATCTAAAAGGCAACGCGGTGTAAACAGATTCTCGAATATTTAGTCGTCGACGGATTACTGCTTTGTGGTTGACTTCTGTACAGGTGTGCCAACATTCATCTCTTTTGACTTTATTGACAAAATCATCATGAAAACAGGTTGAAGAAGAAGGAGATTGTCGTGTCGTTGTTGTTGTGGGTGGAAGTGGCCTTTCCGGATTAGTGTCACCTGTGCATATTTCTTGGCCAGTCAAAAGAGTCATAAAAGTGCGTGTCGTAAATATACCGGTCATTTCCTCAATAATCATGCTCTGTTTCTTTCTCTCCGTCATCCTCCGCACAGGTTAGTGGACA
Organism: Sphaeridia pumilis; assembly: GCA_034698345.1. Lineage (NCBI taxonomy): Eukaryota > Metazoa > Arthropoda > Collembola > Symphypleona > Sminthurididae > Sphaeridia > Sphaeridia pumilis. The sequence continues at coordinate 4,544 of JAQGBJ010000226.1, forward strand.
TGCGAAGGTCGGCAATTGGAACAGGCAGTGACCACTTGTTGACATCACCGTCGTCAAATTCGTCGCCAGTTCATCATTTGGATCCCGCAAACACATTCTCCAACATTGGGTCATCACCTTCTGCAAAATCAGGTCTCAACGGACCCTACAAACCGCTCCCGCCTCGACCATCAAGTACCAGCAGTTCTCTACTCTCTTGTCCCATGAAGTCCTTTGGCTCTTCGCCGCAGCAACGGGCCTTTAGTAACTTGGGCCAGCCAAATCATCAACTTCTCCAGTCGAATAATAATAACGGATCCGCAAACGCCTTATTCACCAGTACGCCTTTGGCCTACAGCCAGCGATCAGTACCTAATTTGGCGGCGTTTGGGCAGCAGCAGCAGCATCTCCCGTTGCCTTCAAACCGATTGTTTTTGTCGCCGCAGCCAAACGATGGAATCAATTTGGCAAATGTCGGAGGAAGTCGTGAAAACTTGCTGAATATGAACAACAGTGGTTGTGGTAGTGGTGACAATGGCTATTACGCCGAACTCATTCTCCCCAAAGAAGTAGCAGTCCGAAACAATTTCTCGTCTCCTGCTCCGCTGTCCAAGTCAATTTTGCCCAAAGAACTTCAGCAGCAGCCTTCGCCGCCCAAGAACCGCATGAGGATGGAGTGGAAAAGTGTCGACAATCTGCAACAAAGCAATCATTATTACAGTGCTCACAATATTGATATTCACGAATCAAACAACTTGTCCAACATGAACTTTTACAGCAATAGTCCGACTTCAGGAATCACCACGCATCATGCACAAGAAAGCCGCTACATGAGCAACAGTACAAGTGCACTGGGTTTACAACCCTCGAACAAGTTTGGTGGGAACCCGAAACTGACTAGTGGTTCCAGTGAGAAAATATTTGATGTTCCGAGAGAGTTGAGAGACGTGCATAATAATCATAACAATAATAAAAGTGACCTGAATCTTGACACTATACCTGGAGGAAACACTTCAAACTTGATAGCACTCACTAATGCCACGAGGAATCTCAACGGCCCACCCAACTCACAAGACAAGAACCACGTGAATAGCAAAAAACTTTTTCCTGAATCCACTACCAGACCTAGTCCCACCGCGGATTACGACCGCATCAAGTCGCCTGTCACACCAGAACCCGCAGCCAATAACGCCCAACTCAATGGCTTCCACTCGTCCTCCAGCTCTAAAAACTTGCTAAACGCCTTCGACAATCATAATGGCGGTAACGATTCTCGAACCGGGAATCATAATACAAAAAGTAGCCCAAATATCATGAGTACTTCAAAAACCAGGAACCTTGTCGGAGCTTCACCTACACATAATAATAATACTCCGGAAACGAGTTCCATTCCTCCTGACGACGACCTCAGCAACCAGGAAGAGCTCAAAGTGCCATTAAACGCCAAGTCGCCTGACTGTGGTTCCCTGGGCAGAAGTTCGACTTCAGATGGAGACTTTGCCAACATTGGGTCAGCTGGAAAAATCATATCGAGTCCTGGTAAGGTCACATGTTCAACGTTATAAATGGAGTTTCTCTCTCTCAACTTTTTACTTGCGGCTGACAAGTTCTAATGGGAATGTTACTCCGCTTCTAGAATCTTTTTCGCTTTTCCTGCTCCTTCCAGCTTGTAGAAAGAAGGTCTCTCGGATATGATACCAAATCTTGGGACGCTTCTCTTCTCTTTTGCATCAATAACCCGCCAACGGAGAGACAGTTTTATGACTCGGCCTTGGAAGATATGATAGTGAAAATTTGCCCCTTCCGTACAAAAATTGTTATGGTAGGGCAACAACCATTTTTTAACGCGAGCTTCTTCTTCCGGGCCCAGGACGTGAGTCAGACAGCTACCCAAAAAAGATATCCTTAAATCCACTTTAGCCAACTCAGCTTCCATGCCTCTTTTCAAAGGCTAGAAAAATTCCAAGTCAGGCAGAGGCGCTAGACTGAAATATCTTTGCCCGTCTTTACAATTTTGGACGTTTTGAAGCATACATTTCCTGTTTGAAGGAAGAAAAGCAACATTTGCAATTGACATGATTTTGGCATCATGTCCTTCTTGTAGAATTTTGTGCAGCTTCGATATGTGCCATGTTACTTTACACGATTTTTCAAAAAAGCAAACATTTTCTTTGAGACCTTCAAACGGCAGCCATGGAAACAAGGTCATAACGCGACCGCGAGTCTGGAGACACTTGGCCGTCATTTATGCAACAGGGCGCGGGGATAAAAAATTAATGTTGCGTTCAAATAAGCGTGAGATTAGTCGCTACTTAGACAGGGCAAAGTGTAATTTTATGCCTCATAACGTCCGTCCCATAAACATGCATTTCCAGTATTTAACGTTTCTTCAAAACCCATGACCTTATCGGCCCTTCCAAATTCTGTCGCTATTTAGCTTTTTCTTCCTATCCATCTCGAGCTCCAGCACGCACATTATAATACACTTGGACAACCCTGCGAGCCATATAAATTCATCCTGGAGAGTCATAAAATCCTACCCTTTTTCGGCTCGAGCATTATGCTTTTTGACAGACTTTTTTTGCCTACCTAATGGCTTCTGCTAATAAAAACGTATCTTGCCGCTACCTACAGTACAGCGGATTTAGGATGCCAAGATGCGTTCGATAATGTTTTTAGAGAGGAGCTATAAATACAATATTTATCTTGTGATTTACAGCTCTGGCTGAGAAAAAGTCCTCATCCCGTCATTCCGCCCCATCTTCCAAATTAAAGTCCCGGCGACGCAACATTCTCCAGCATCTCAGCATGGACGAAATGAGAATGTTCACAGGCGGCAGCAACAACATCAACGGCGGCCCCGCAGGCCCCAATATCATTGGAAGCGATGGTATCCAAACTGGAAGCAACACAAACACTGGCGGATCTTCTTCTTCCGATGGGTCATCCGGGCATGCCAGCATGTCAGACAGTCAAGCAAGCGGATCCCCGCCCGCACCCGCCGAGTACGCTCGAATCACACCCAACAACGGCAGCGTCCTTTCGCCGGCCAGCTACAAGTCAGTCCTCAAATCAGTTCCGGAGGATGAAGTCAACTCTAGCGGATCCAACCGAAATGACAGTAGCAGAAACATGACGGCGGCAACAGGCAACAGTAGTATCAATAGCGATCGAACAGACCGGAATAGCTCGGGCAAAAAGGGGTCTTCAAGGTCAAGACATCGGAACAAGGTAATACTCGCCAGGTTTTCTACGGACCTTCAATTGATATACATTACAGTGTTTGAAAAAACCGGTCCATGATTCTTGAGTGTAACACACTAGACGTACAATTATGTGTAATTATTTCGAAACTGTACCTACACGCGAACAGAGGGCAGCAAGCAAGCAACAAACAACATGTGTTCAACCACTACAGTCGCTCAGATTGTAAAGCCGGTAAGATGGTTAGGTTTGCATGATCACCGTTCATTTAATTATGTGGAAATCACACATGATTCACGGCTATTGAGAAACGTACAAGTCTTCAACTTTGTAGAGTCGCCGACGTAATTTCGGGGTAAGTAGCCCTGGCCTGGTAGTAGCGAATCAAGAAGTAGACGGACAGAATTACAAAACAGTTAAAGAACAGCCAGCAAAAATTAGGCAACATAGTAAAACTGTGTGTACTTAATCAGATTGAAAATGACAGTAAGGCGACGCCTTGAAATAGGCGTGTAAATATCAGCAATTAATGCACTTGGAAGTTTGTAATTAACCCGCATAATTTGTTCAGAAGCCATATTGGGCTGAAGAGCCAGGCGTTCTTAAAAAGTTGGGTTTAGCAAATGTAAAGAGGAAACTATGAGAACCAAGGATGAATTTATACAGCTGAACTTTTGGCAATTTGTCGCGGTATATTTCTCTTGAGAAATCTGCGAGAAAGAGGAAGAAAAAGAAGTGAAGAGAAAGACAATTGGCGAAAGTTGGGCGGAAGTCGTAGTTTGTCGTAATGGAATGGATGATAAATGGAGTGTTGACTGATGGGGCGGATTTATACATTTTTGCAGGATTCGGGAGGATCGGGTATTCATCATGTCGGGAGTGGCGGGAGTGGGCTGGAGGACATTAAGGCGGCGATAGAGCAACTGACACTTCGTACCTACGCTGGTAATCCGCCGCGCAACGACCACCATTCGTCATACTCGACTTCAACCTACTCTTCGATGAGTGGAAGCGAATGCGACCGGCATCGGCGACCGCACCTCATCAGGCATTCCAGTCTCGAAACTATCAACACTCAGGTCCGTCATTTCAACAGCTTCCAATTACCTCTCCTTCTCTTTTCTCCTTCTTACAGTCAAGTGGACGTCGATTCCATTCCCTGATTATCAGTTGTAGTAATTCTTCTCCAAAGCATCGGATTGATTGACCATGCAACTGCAGATGAGCCGAGAGAGAGAGTACATTTTGTCATTACGTCTTCGCTGATTGAAACAAAAGGGCCATTTGAAACTGTAACAACGATTCACAGTCTTACTTATCAATCAGAAGCATTAGAATGCATTCCCGTGTAAAAAGCACCGCAATAGATATGATTACGTCGAGGAGGAACAAATTACGTGTTGGTAGCAGTAAAGTAGCCAGCCAGTCAAAATTACTTCCGCGAATCCCTAAAAACCTGATGTCAATTAGCAAGCTGAATATGAATGCGGCGGTATCAGTGGATTCAAGGAATTTTTCCTAATGGAAACTGACAAGGATTAGGCTTTGTCATCAAAAAGTTGAACTTGTTGCAGCGCAATTCCACAGTTGTCTCTGTCAACTGGTCGTCTCACTTTTAAAAGAAATACAAAAAATGAGGCTTCTTGAAGAGGTTTCGTTCAAGAACCTGTTTTTGAACTTGTGTAAAAATGCTGATGTCGTATTGGCATTCTCTATTGAAATGGAAATTCGAACCAGTTTTAGCAACGTTGGGTAGTTTTTCTGATACCTGTGACAGGAGAGAAGCTGGAAATTGTGAATGGCTGATTGACAATGCTGTTTCTTGATGTGGTCAACAGGTGACATCGGCGGACGAATTTGTTTGGGTGGATTCTCACAACCGCCTTGTGGAACTTCAAAGCTTCCCCTGGTCCAACCACGACATTCTCAAGGTTATCGAACGAAGCTCGCGGCTCAAGGACAACCTGGAACGAATATCAATGGAAGTTGTCCCTCGAATCTCATATCTCCTTCAAAGGGCTCTTGTTCGAATCTCAAGGGAAACGCAAAGACTTGCCAAAGCCTACGGTTTCTGCACCAAGCAAGAAGTGACATCTGCATTCAAAATTGTGCTTTCACCAGGACTTGCCGATTCCTGCATAAAGGTAAAAGTTTGGAATTTCTTGCTACTTTGTACCATCTTTTTTGTTTTGTCTCTCGGGTATTCAAGTATCTAGCCGCAGCTTGCACATGTTTTGAACACATTTTCTTCTACATCCTTCTACATAGGCCGCACTTAGAGCCGCTGCCATGTATTCCGTGTCGACGAGCGATCCCTTACATCGAGAATCCAAATCCGCAAGGGCTGGACTTCACTTGCACGTCGGTCGGTTCCAGAGATGGATGTGTGAAGTGAGACTTGGTCGCTTCGTCCATGAATTCGCAGCCATTCATCTTACCGCGGGTTTGGAAAACTTGATTGAAGAAATTCTCGGACAAGCTTTATCTTTTATCACAACGTCGTCGACGACGGCGACTGGAGGCTGCGGTGAAAACAGTCTGACAGCTCCGCCTCATCCCGTACTCACAGCAGCACTTCTGGAGCAGGCCATTGCGAATAATGGCGATATGTGGGGACTTTTGCAGCCCTACGCTCATCTCAATGCAGGACGAACCGCTTCGGGTAAGTAAAAAGAGACGGGCGTTTAGCCGCTCGGGAATTTGTCCACAAACGTGGGCTTTCCAATTTGCAATTTCTCCAACTTTTTGTGTATGCATAGAAACGAAGCGTGCTTGACCAATCTCATAATTAAATTTTCAGGAGCTCTAACACTACCTCGATGGGCGAGTATCGCAAGCGTGGATTCTTCCGGGAGTAGCAGCACGACAATTGGAGCAAGTCACCACGATGACCACTCGTTGCGACATCAACACAACAAAAACCTGGAACAGAGCTTACTTACCACCTGCGTCGGTTCATTAGGTGAGTAGCGACGAGTTTTTGCTAAAAATTAATTGGATGTAACAACAGACGGAAAGCAGGCAGAAATCGAAAGGCAGGTGCCAAATACGCTTGGCTTTTTGAAATTGGAAAATGTTGGCTTTTGCATGTCAACAGGTGTAAAAGTCAAACGTTACGTAACTGGTAGGAACAAGCTGTCAAGATAAACATCTCTGGAGGCGTAGCCCTTGTTGTTTACTTGAGATTGATAAGATGATGGCTCTTATGGTAATTGCGAATCTTAAATCTTGATTGACTTGTGGTTCCACGACAGGTGAACTGGGAGACATTCTTTCGCGGGTATCGTATTACCACCATAAACAGATCCCCAGCAGCAGTGGTGGAGGCGCCAATAGCAACAGTAGCAGCAACAACAGCTCGAATGCCAAGGCAATGGCGCCTTCCTGGTCACCTTCGGCTATCCACACTCTGTTTTACTTTATGCGATGTTCTCAACTGGAAACTGCGGACGAACACATTAATCTTGCAGCTTCGACGGCCACTTTGGGCTCTGAAACGCTTCAGCGACAACATCACCAGCAGAACAAAATACCTGTGCAGGAACTAGTTTACGAAAGACCGTTCGTTGTTCTACCGCCGCTAATTGAATGGGTCCGAGTGTCCACCGCACATGCGGAACATCGACATTCTTGGCTGATTGACAAGGATGACGTGATGCAGGCTGCGAGGATACTTTTGCCCGGTATCGACTGTCCTATTAGACTGATTGGGTAAACTACCAAGTTTTTTTGCGACTGCAGATCAAAGTGGGAAAATATATATATCTGATTTTGATATTGAATCCGCAGGTCCGACGAGTTTTCATGGCCTCGAAGACCCATTGACGAATTCGAATGTAACCGCAGGCTCAAAATTGACTTGGCCTTCAAAATGCTCACTTCTGGTCGATCTGACTTGGTTGCTCAAGCGCTCCTACTCATGCCTCCTTCGAAGGCCAATACGTTTAATGAAAATGGTATGGCGTTTTAGTACAACTTCAGATTTTCTGAACAGAGGCCCAGAATTTTATTTTCGATTTTTTGTTTGATAGGACTTTCTCCATTGATTCTCGCCAGTATTCGAGGCGAAGAAAATATGGTCAGAGTTTTGTTGGACGCCGGTGCTGATGCCGATGTCGAGACTCCTTCGAACGGAACCAACTTCCCGCAGGCCAACAACGAGACGTCCTACTGGACAGCTCTGACATTTGCGTCGCTTACGGGATACGTAAATATTTGTAAAGTGAGTCAATTGAATCAGCTTGACATGGTTTTGCTCGAGGTTTGACACGACATAAAATTTGACGATTTCAAAACTGTAAAAAAATTTCAGGTTCTTCTGGAACATGGTGCAAATGTAGAAGGTGGAGCCAAGCTCAGCGAGGATAAGACAACCCAAACTCCGTTGCAACTTGCAGCAGCTTCTGGAAATTTGGACATTGTTTCCATGTTGCTAAGCTACGGAGCCAACCCTTTCCAGTCAACACTTGTCAGGGATTCCTTGTGCTACACTGGGTCTGCCCAGCGAGGAAGCTTTAGGTATGCGTGACCTTTGAAAGACAGTTTGTGAAATGGTGGTGAAGTATTAATTTTGCTGGATTTTCCAATAGTGCAATTTCTGTCGCCGCATCCCATGGACAGCGAGCAATACTCCATAAACTTCTTTCACACCCCTTGAATTCTGCCCCTGCAGCTAAAGAAGTTTTGTCCTTGGAAGAGATCCTCGCCGAAGGAGTACAGCCAACAACTCCTGCTAGAAACGTCATCCACCAGAACTCGGCTCCGCCAAATAAAACCTGTGATGAACCAAAACTTTTGACCAAGTCCCAAGTCAAGGTGCTACAAGAGGCCATGTACCAGAGTGCAGAAAATGGACATCTTGAAATCACGTTGGACCTTAGAAATCTTGGAGTTCCATGGACACTTCATTGTTGGATCAACGCTTTGTCAACAGCTCAAGAACTTAGGTGCGAGCCTGTAGTTGACCAGCTCCTCCAAGACTTTTTGCAAATTCTTCCCCATGAAGACTTTTCTCAAGGTCATTTTGTAGACGATTGTCTGCCGCTATTGTTTGGCATTTTCAGAAATAGCAAGGTAAGCGTATCACGTTTCTAGACGTTTGGCTTGGAAAAGTATAAGAAAAGAATACAATTGATGTATTGGCTTTTTCAGAATGAAGGAACTACACTACTTCTAGCAGACATTTTCCAGACATGCTTTGGTAGAGATCCAATTAAGGACATACGTGATACCACAATTCTCAGTGGAACAAGGATAGACCCGAAATATGTCAACAATCCGGAACTGTCCGATGTCCAGTTCAGAGTTGAAGGTCGAGTATTTTACGCTCACAAAATTGTCCTTGTCACGTCGTCTCCAAGATTCAAGTCCATGCTCAAAAGCGCTCCAGAGACAAATCCCCCGATTCTTCAAATCAACGATATCCGCTACCATATTTTCCAGGTATGTCTTGAAAACCATAAGTGACATTCGATTTTTCGCAAGTGAAAGAGTTTTTTTATCAAAAATTGTGTCTTATAGATGGTTATGGAATACCTGTACAATGGAAACTGTGACACAATTCGTAACATTGAGACTGAAGACGTGCTTGAACTGATGGCTGCCGCCAATTTCTTCCAACTTGATGGTCTGCTCAGGTTCTGTGAAGCCAAATGCTCTATGCTGGTCAGCATCGAATCTGTCGTTTCGTTATATATTCATGCGAAGGTATGGTTTCCTAATCGAAAAAGCGCCAATTTGATCTGGTAGTTATTCGTAAAATCTTACGACTAATGATTTGTGTGGTGCAGGTTTACAATGCTGTTCAGCTGTTGGAATACTGCCAAGGTTTTCTGCTGCGGAACATGGTCGCCCTTTTGACCTACGATGATTCCGTTCGACGGTTAATTTTCGGCAAGAAGCTCCATAACCACGATGTTCTTGCTGGACTACTTCTCACTTTACAAGCTCGGCTCAAAGGGAAAAAATCAACCTAAATTCTTAGCGATCAACTTGGAGAACTAGGAGAACAATTGTATGGCCAGATTTCTACGAATGAATGACGCGGATTTGTTTTTAAGTAAATGTTTTGTGCATAAACTGTATTATATATACAATATCAACTGTAATGTACGTTGCTGAAAGATTAAATTATAGCCAAGTTTCACTCGCAGAGTTATTCGTGATTTCAGGCTCTAGGTTTCCTAAGCCTTCATCTAATTCCTAACCTTTTTCCAAGGAATAAGTTTCACACATTCAACATAGGAATCACACTTAAGAATCACGAATGCTCATAATGGAACATGCGTGCGTGTATTTAATTACGTTTTTGCTTGGCAACTTTCTCACGGCTGCTTCTTCTACAACAGTAACCTACGGCAAATCCCACGAAAGCCGTAAGTATTCCAACAATGGGACCCCAGACATCCAAAGACCTTCGAACGAACCACGACTGATGGACTCCGAGTGGCATCATGAAGGACGTGTCTTTGTGACGGAGGACGTAGTCGATCCACCAAAGCGCCGTGTCCAGCGGCGGACTCGGACGGTCTTGGAAGGCTTCTGATACTTCAATCATCTTTTCCTTGTACCTGCTCAAACAGGAAGATTTATTAACGAGCAGGCCGAATGGGACTTCGAAGACGTTTTTACTTACGAAGAGTCGTGCAAGATGGCCATCAAAGCCTCTTCGAGAGCAGGTTGAGTCAGAGTCCTGAAGTCCAAGCTGATGCCGTAGCCAACTCGGTCTGCGCGCTCGGCGTTGAAGTCTTGCTCAGCGAAGAAAGGGAAGAGAATCAACGGCACTTTGTATGTGATGGCTTCTTGGATGCTCAGAAGACCTCCATGGGTCACGAAAGCTCGGATTTTAGGATGTGCTGTTATCAAAAGTCATTTGTTATGAAACTTCATGTCCATTTACCTTTAAAAAATGAAATTTCGATGGAAAACCAACCCAAAATATCATTCTGAGGCATCCAGGTTTCCGTTATGATGTTTGAAGGCAGGTTTTCAGGAGTTGTGCCAGATTCCCATTTCCAAAGGAATTTCACGTTAGGGAATTTACGGATGGTATCAAAGAAAATGTTCTGAAGTTCCAGTTTCATCTTGTTCATTTGAACAGCTGTGCCAAAACTGATGTAGATGAAGCCTTCGGTGGAGTCTTCGTCGACTACTTTTCTGATGTTCTGGAATCAAAGTTTTAAAATTTTTAAGTCCTTCAAACTCTTCAGATTCTACTTGAATGCTAGATGCTTATTTCGTACCTCGGGTAGACCTTCTTTTTTGTTTTTTCGAACATGAAGTCCTGCCACAGACACAAAGAGCGGCGGCAGCGACCTTGCATTTTCAACGCTAAAATGCGAGTTGTAGAGCACCAAACTGGCACTCTTCTCCATTTTCGCAATGTCCAGAGGCTCGAGCGATTTTGCATCCGCCACCAACGCTTCGTTAACCGTAGCTTCAATAGTTTTGAACATTCTCGCCCTTGCAAAATATCTCTGAACGACCATTAGCGTATTGGAAACTCTGTCAAGCCATGACATTGGCACTTTGTGACCAAACGCGAGATCAGGTATCCACGAAGGCTCTGCTGGAAACCCTAAAGAGTCATACTGCCATGGGAGCGGATGCGTTGTATCGTACCAGATGAACTTGGCCTTCTGGAAGTGGATGAGGCCAAAGGCACAATCGTTATAAAGGGCGTCGATGACAACGAGGTCGAACCGAGGACCTCTGGTGAGCTTCAAGTATTCTGCGTTCTTCGTCAGGAGCTCACAAACGGCAGCGCCACTCTCTCGTACGACATCCCACATGGATCTGTGGTTCCCTTGAAGCCTCAGCTCCACAAGGTCTCCGCCTTTGCCGAACACGTTGACAAAGTAGTCTTGTAGGGGCTGAGGGGAGAATTCGGTGACGTTTGGAATATTTGAGTGGCTTTGTTTCGGTGTATTCGGAGATAGGAAGGTGATAGAATGGCCTTGGGATGCCAAGGCTTCCACAAGTGGCCATACTGCGATACGGTGGCTGTAGGTTGATACACCAAAGTAGAATAGGATTCGGGCACTTTGGACTTGCGAGGTCAGGCTGCATATTGCAGTTAAGACGAATACGAGAACCAAAGTAGTTTTCATTATTGCTGGCTGGAGTTTCTGATGGAACTGGCTCACTGTAGATGTCTTTGAAAATTACCAGTAGGATTCATGCATGTGATTTCAAGATTTGGTAGTTCAAGGAGGACTAAAAGAAATTACATTTTACAGTAGCTATACTGCAATTACCAGCATGCATACTTTTTCACACGTCTTGGTTAGAGTTTGGAAAAGTCAATAATTAAGATGAAGAAATTCGCATGCAACAGAACAATTTTCCATACATTTGACTAGACCAGCCCAATTTTTTTCATGATCTTCTTTTATCAGTAGGTTAGGTTGTTTTAATAATATTTGTTAGGATTTGCCGTCCGAACTAAAAGCGTCAGACCTAAAATACCAAAGTGGTTCCCAATAGCCCATATAGGCAAAGATTACTGACGTTTTGGAGATGACGTTTGGACAGTTGAAGGAAATGTAAACGCAGACGGGTAAATTGCGTTGTAGCGAGCCTATATAAACGTCGGTCAGTTTGGAAATGGGAAGGATTCTGGGCCTCGGCAGTGGCCGGAGGTCTGATAGGTTGTGAACGAACGTGTATTTGGTTTTACTTGTGTTTGTGAAATACCCTGTAGAAGAGGTTGATTAAGAGTCAAATGATCCTCAAACCTCAACCAACGTCTAACAGTTGTTTTCTTTCGTAGCTCTTCGTGATCAATAGATTTGCAAGATTGATAGTACGGTAGACTTGTAAGATCCTAAGTAAGACAGACGAGTAAGACAGAAAGTAAGACGGAGGCTGTAAGACGTAACGTAAGATAGGAGATTTCTGAATATCCGGGAAGAAGAAGTTTAATGGTTATTTGTTCACCGGTATGAGTTTAACGCTGATCGATTTGTAATTCAGCCAGTAGTAGTTCAGTCAGACCGCAGATCAGGTAGAAAAAATTACAGTCCCAACGTGGACGGCGGTCAAGCTTTGTCAAGTGTTGAACCTTTACCAGAAGCTTCAAAACAGTATATAGCGCATGTCCCTCAGTTGCACCAGTTAGGAACCAGGGCTACAAAAGTGCTGCCTAAATTCCATTTTTGCTGTTCTTTTTGCTCTTTTGACTCCGAGGACATTACATCTCCCTCGAAATAACTAAATCTATGTTTAAACCAAAAAGCAAAAATAATAAACAATAAACGATAACTCATTCAAGCTCATAACGCCAACGGATTGACCCCGCATTGAACCAAGAAGACGGTGCTTTTTTTGGACTTTGTTTGATCGAACCGAAAAGACGCACAAAGCTTGTCTGCAATGTTCGCTAGTCCCATAAAAAACCTAAAAAGAAAAAGACCTTTTGAACGTATGTACATTCTAGCATTCAACAGTTTTTTTTCATTTCAGCATTTCCATAAATAACCAAAACTACCAAAGACGTACGTTAGCACACAAACATTTAAATCACGAATGCTACAAATCGGAAATAATTTCGACAGAAAAACGTGCATTAATTATACGTAAATGAACAGCTCCAAGATCTCTGTATCTGCAGTTACTCACATAATATGCTGTCAGCCGATTATAAGTATGATTACCAGCTATATCGAACAAATGATGGCTAAAACGAATAGAGGCGGTGAGGATGGTGTTGTTTGATATGTGTGTCGAATTCAATTTGTAGTTTTTGCTACAAGGGTCCAAACTGATAAATCGACTCAAACCTAACAAAAGTGGCATTGTATTGTATTGTAAGCTGGATAAGCGAATTCGTTGAATCCACAGGAATGCCGCTTCATTACACTCATACAGTTTGGACACTCTGCGGTGTCTTTAAGCTTGTATCAGTCAGTGAGGCAGCGCGAATGTAGAAAAGCTCCCAAAACATCCGCCTTTCACTTCGGTTCCGCACGCTCCGTGCTCTTCGCAATCCGGCAAAGTGACAATTTTTCGGCCTCAAAAAAGTTTGAGTGACAATCGCTGGACTGTATGATTGAGTGACCGAATGACTTTTGCTTGCAACAAATTTTATTGATGTTTCAAACAAGCGCTACATTGTTTACGATCACAGTACTACTGAATCAGCATGGTATTAAGTGGTAAAGCCAGTTTTTGTAATGCTGGGGGAATTCCCAGCGACCCTTTCCATAGCGTTTTTCAGAGCGCAGAGCTTTTCTAAGGGCTATGCAAGGTGATTCTGAAGTCACCACAAAAACATGAATAATTGAAACATTGATGTGAACCTATATTGTTGATGAACCATGACGATAAACTTGAATGTTACCCTTGTTCATTTTGTAAAATGTCGTTCCTTCCGGACCATAACTCTTGATCATTGTCTATCTCGCAGCTGAGAATATATCGTAATAATATATCGGATAATTTCATCCATCTCGAATTTCTCCTTCGTCTCCGCATCTTTTCTTCAATCGCTCAATTGCGATTTGCTGGTGTTCCTCAGTGACGTTTAACGCCATGACAGTCATTTCTGCCATTGAACCTGAAGCCAAACTTTGAAGAAGGTAGTGGAACTTAGCGAGCACAGGTACTCTTTCAGTCTAGTGGATGACGCGGAATCAGCCCCACCAGGACAGCCAGTTCTCGGACCGGCCGTCAAATTTTAAGACTTCCATTTCTGGAGGACGATATGGCAATTCCATCCGATGCGCCGTCTTTTCCCCGTGCTCATTCCCCACCTTCCCCGTGCCGAACGCACCCACCAAGACTCCTCTCTTTCTAAGTTCCTCATAGATCGTAATCACCGACTCGTCAGTGTCAAGTGAACTCTGAAGTTCCTGATCCAGGCTCAAAGCCTGGATAATAAATAATATAATAATAAATAAATTTATGGGGCGTCAATAGGACTACGGGGGAGCCTTAGGCTCATTTCGATCCCCAGAAAAAGAAAAATAACACACAAAGTTCATCAAATGGACAAACGTTTTGTTAACTGTTGGTGCAAGTCAGGACTTAGGACTATGAACCTTCTGAGAACAGCGTCAGTTTCCATGAGAGAAACTTTGCTTTGATAGAATTTAAGATCTGGAAAAGATACAGATTCAAAATTCCAGGAAAGTCCATACCTGCTATAACATTAATGAACAGACCAGTCAAATCAGTCAAATCAAATTCGACCTATAAGGGCATCCCGTACTCTTTTGTTCACAGCCTTAAATTCCTGATGAACGTCTTTAAGTCTCGCCATGTTGCACTTCGCTGTGATTTCGTCTAACGTCGAAGCAGCCATCAAGTTTTGGAGGTCACTGATAGTTGACAGCAAAGCCCGTTTGAAAAGGTCTCGTCGAGCAGTCAGCCGTTGAAGCTCCAAGTCCTCGTAGTCAGTAACAATAGGCGCCGTAGCTGATTGACTTCTTTGCAGAACTCCAGATGGGATGCCCACCGAGCGGCCAGTATTTTGAACTGCGACTCTCAAATCCGGATTTTCATGAGCTCCAAGGTCCACAGTGACAACTTCACGATGAATGTTTCCTTGCATTTCAAACTCGGATCTTCCATTTCGTTGCTGCTACTGAATTTGCTGGATCCGATTCAAAGTTGCTGCAGAAGGCCGCTGAATCTCCATTTCATCGCCTCGAGCTTGTTGTTGTGAGTTGGTTTGAACTTCAACGTCATTCTCGCCTGTTGTCACCGGCTCGCCGCCTTCGTTGCAATCTCGTGCCGCTCCGTTGGTACCACTTGAGTTTTCTGCTGAATTCGAGCCGCCTGCAGCGCCGCCACGCGCCTTTTGCTGGGAACCTCTTCGATGAGGAGACTTTTATTATTAAAACCAGTCTTCTTCTTACTCGCTGCACTCCGTGTATTGGCCATTTCAAACTTGTTGTAACTGGATGAGGTCACAGGTCATAGTTCGTTCACTCAAATACAGCTACGGAAGGTTGATCACGCGGGTAAGTCACTAAATGTTATGATCTGATATGTGATCCTACCTGGATATACAAATCCTCTCCCTGACTGCTACTCTGACTTCTCGTTATTGTTTCTAGCCACAAATGAACTAGGCACTCAAACACAAGAGTTAATTGTGGTAGCAGCTTTGATTGTATCAAACAATCCAATCAGTACACCAATATTCACGATTACAAAACACTGGGCTCCATTCTATGCATCCGCACGCTTTGTGTTCTTAACCAGGACTAACTGTAAAAATAAACACACTCCCGTAACAATACACGGCATCGACATACGCATCAAATACTTTAGGCCTAAATGACATAGAAACCATCAAGTAAACGCTGAACATCAGCGCATTAACTCCCACCTTTTAAATTGACAATTTAGAAATTTAGAACAACAATTATGAAAAACGAGCACCTGAAATCTAATGTAAACCCTAGGGAAAACCCAAATGAACCACTTGGGCAAAAAACCTAGTGCTACGGGACATTAGACAAAGTCCGTTTACAAAATTAGTACTCCGATGCTATCAACATTTTAAAATCTGTCTGGTTGTTTACTAACTCTACCACTACGAGTCTAAAACTACAAAACTTTCCGTTGGCTCTTAATGTTGAGTTCCTTGAGACTCCTCTTGCTGGAATGACGGCGCTTCTTCTGAACTTCGATGAACTTCAGGCTCCTGTAAAGTTCCTGGCGACGACTACTTTGGCTACCAAAATCTTTTCTTCGAGTTTCACTCCTCTCGTAAGAAGTCCATGAACTGGTCCAAAAGATTGTTCTGATGTCCAGTAGCCGCCTTTAATTGCTGCTTCCGGTGCTCCCAGCTCTTAGCCATTCCAATTGGTAAAGCCACTTCACCTTGAGCGACGAGTACTCAACATTGCTGCCTGACCGATTCATTTAAAGACCCCAGCGCCGCCAGCTTACATTCCAGTTGGTCGTAGAAGGTTATAAATGACTTCTTCTCAATGGCCGCTGTGTTGACAAGCTGGAGTTGAACCCGTGGAGGAGGAAGTGGTGGTTGTGGAAACAAATTTGGCGGCTAACGAGGAAGGTTCCGAGGTAAAGGAAGCAGGGTTGAGGGAAATGAAGAGGGTGTAGTGATAACCGGAGGTGGAGCTCCGAATGATCAGGAGGATACCGGTCGGCAAAAGAGGGTTGCAGAGAACAATGAACGGTACCAGCAGGTGGGTGAGTTGAGTGGGGGTAATCGGGTTTGTTATGTGGACCATGAAAGAATACTTATTATATGATTACTTTGGAGAAGGTTTCTGAGAAGATTTCCACCATCGCTTCCGTCCAACCATCTCATCATCAGCCTTAGTCTCGCCTACGTATCAGTTACGAAGACAAACTTATGCTCAACGAGCCATTACAACAATGGAAAACAGGTCGTCGAAATGGACAGTCAGCTTGCAGCTTTCAGCAGCGCTATTCAACAACACCAGCAACAATAATCTCCTCTTGCTCGGCTCGCCCATCACCTGCCCATTGACATGATATGATCGGCAAAGACAACCCGGCAGTTGCTCTTTCCGCTCTGATCAATCAAAACCGTCGCCAATTTAAGGACAAACGATACAGAGTCTGCCGGTATACCATTGGCAATTTTAGGTAACAGTTTTGACTTTGATCTTACCTACCCAAACTTGAATGTTGCTAACATTATCTTTCCTCTTGTTTTTCAGCTATGGAACCTGCTGTTTGGGCACTTGGGGGACAATTGACTTGGACTGAGCTGGCAATTGGGCATTCTATTCGTCGCCTCCAATTGATTGCTGACAGCTCAATCATTGAATAACTGCTGTTGTTGGAACTCTTCCGTGTTCTGTTAAACATTAGCGATATTGACTGGACTTCGATTCGTTCTGATGTGAAGAAGCAGACACTCGCCCTGCCGTGGTATTTAGCGTCTTCACCACAATCCAGTGTTCCTTAGCATCTTCCCGATTCCGGTTCCACTGCCAACTCAGCTTCTACCAAGGCTTCGACTCCGCCTGATCCACCGCCAACTTCAGGGAAACAGGTACAAGCAGACCACGTCACAGTAAGTAGTTTTATTGAGTTTATATTGTTTAGTGTGATCAAATTCTAAAGTTCATCTCCTACTTTATTTACAGCTCGCCTTTTTGTTGGACCAATCTTTGCACACGTTTCATTATTCAGTTAATCAGTAGTAATAGGGCTTTGACAATGCCGCTGCGCAATTGTGTGTGATGAAAAGTTTGCAAAAGTACTTTGGAACCAAAATTCCGCAACTTCTGCTCGTGGACTCGGAAAAATGAACCGTAGTAATTCGAAACAGCAATACCATCAGCTGCTGATCCAAACATTTCGATTGAAAACAATGTAAAAATCGGATGTTGTTTCAGAAACAGGGTGGTGTCATTAGTTTGGTTGTGTTTTTACCTGATGAAGGCAACTCCCAAGAACTGGCATAGAGTCTGAATCTACATTTGAGGTCGTTCCGCATTTCTGTCATAAAAATAATGTAAGTATTCATAATTTCAAGGAAATACTAATATCAAAAAAAGATTTTGAATGATAAAGAATTATGTTCAAATATTCGGGTCCAGTATAACTTTAACTCGAGAGCGCAGTACGTAGTACAACTCAAATCTCCTGTACTTAGTACAACTCAATGGGCAACCATAGCGGGCGGTCTTACATGTGTTCTAAATGTTATTCTTCAATTTTATGCTCGACTCAACATGAAAAAAATACGTAACCGGTTCCAAATGTCATTTAAAAAAAGGACTTTGAATGAAAAATGGAAATTTGTTTTCAAAATTGCGGGCCCAATATGAGTACAACTCACGAGCGCAGTACTTAGTACAACCCAAATGCCGCGTAGTTAGTACGACTCAATGGGCTACCATACCTGGGGGAAAATAGTTAGCCAACGAGCCCACCTATAGGGCCTCCCGGCGAGTAGGATGTTTTGCTTGGACCTTCATGTTTTGATTCTTTACTGGCAGGTATGCATACGCATGCTATGGAACTGGGAAACATAATATAACTTAACTTGAAATAATAACAAAGCGTGTCAGTTGCTAATAAACAGTTGCTAAAACCATGTGCTGCCTTTGTCGGTTCTAGCTCTCTATCAGTGGTTATAAAATAACTTTCGTACTATACTTGAGACCCTAGAAACTCACTTTAGGAAATCTTCGCTCTAGCACAAAAATGCAAAGAAAACTACGCATTCTATTACATATCACTGGAGCCATACAGTTACTGTACTGCTTCAGGGAAAACCGCTTTAACAAGGGCTGATCTTTCGAATTCCTTGCGCTCTTCAATTCTACCTCGTATAAAGTTTCGAGGATTCATTCGTTGAAGACGCCATTCTGGCTATCGCTATGGTGAGTGATGATCTTTCGTATTGGTGAATATTTATATGCGCTCAGTGTAAATATTACTTACTCATATTATTTTAACGTAGTTGAAAAAAGGTTCTTTAATAACAATCTTTTTTCTATCAAGAATTACTGTGGACCGACTATAGAGGAAAACAACACCTTCGTGAAGAAGGAATTAGCAAAACTTCAGCGTTAGAAACAGCAAATGGGAGACCACCTGAAAGTATTCACCAAGCGTCAACACAAAGACGGCAACGAAGCATTTGCTCGAGATAACAAAAGAGCGATGTTGAGATTGCCACTACGCCGGGTGAATAGAATTTGAAATGTTGAACGCCGAAAAAAGCTCACTCCAAGTAAAACTGAAAGAACACAAAGCTACCACATTGATGCTGACAGCTCAAGCGGTAAAAGTGAGCACGTAGGAACAGCAGGTGAAGAACATGGATTCAATCGGCCGGCGGAATACCCAGATGCTGAAAGAGCTACTCGATTTGTTGTCCGAGTAAACAATACATTTTCAAAAACCAGAAGCTTGTGTAGTTCAACGGGCATGTCGAATTCAATGGAGTTCTCGAATTCCTCCAATTTGCGCAGTTTTGTTCCCCTGGTAATAACTCTAGAATATTCGTAGAACATATTTCATTGTTACACTGGTACAATCAGCAATCAACGGCTGCTATTTCGAATTCGTTGCTCTCTTCAATTCTATAAGGAATGTATGGTTCATAATCCTACCATACGGTGGCTCCTACATGGTAAACTTCGACTATACATAACCAACCGTTGAGTCAAATTGACTTTAGTTAGCTAAACCTCGTCGACTACTCGATATCCCAATACGGAATACGGATTCAAATCTCTGCGTGGACCTTTGGGTAGAAGACCGATTTGCCGACTATAACGATGGCAGGGTTTATATGTCCATGAACCGCGGTGCTATAAGATGAAACCTTAATCACAAACAAACCAAATTAAAGGCCGTTTAATTTACAAAAAAATTATACACGTGCGTTTAATGTTTATACAAATGATAATTTTGGTGTAAAGTTTTTATGCAGCGCCATTGCTTGATATTTGTTGAAGGCATAACCTCGACATTCAGATAATATAGTCGTTTTTCAAATGTGAATTTTGATAGCCAAGAGGAGTGAAGGACAGCTGTAGTAATGAAAGCTTGGCAATAACATTGGGTACCAACTATGGCGTATTACCAGTATAATATGTACAACAATGTGTAGAAAGCATCTCTTTTTTCATGTCCGTAGCTGCCTGCCACCACAAAATTGATACCACTAAATTACGAATTGAGAATAACTCAGTCCTATTTTAACAACTTCAAAACTCCATGTTAATACCAGCGAGAAACAATTAACCCCACTCAAGATTATGGACTTGAAATGAAGTCCACTCAAAATTACCGATGCAAATTAACTCATAGAAGATAGACAACGACTTAAAGATAAACCATTAATAGTTTTGGCGTAAAGATTTAAGGCGAATGTACATGTTAATACTGAATTTTAAAGCCATGCTCAATATCCTGTTACGAAATAGCAGACGAGGGAGTGATTCTATTAGAAACGGCAAGCCCTTATTAACTCGAACATACTTGAGCAGGAACATCCTGGCGTAGTAGACTCCGTCGCAAGCTTCTATATTGACTAGACCTTTCACTTTGATCCAAATCAAGCCGTCGGAACCGTTGTGTAACTAGTGCTAAAACTTACGTACAAATCGTGGCTTTTTATTTGTAGGTTAAACTTACAGGTTTCACATTCGACTTCGTACTCAAACGCTCAACAAGCATTGAAAAAGCATTTTACAGGTGGGTTAAAATGTCCAGTTTCTGCAACTGTTTCTTGGGTCGATTAAAATAATAACTAACTAATTTGTTTGAATTTGATTTTATTACCTCTAAGAATTAATCGAACGCCGCTCAACTTGCATCAAAATGGAAGCCGAGTTGGAGAAGCTTCAGGCAGCAAAAGACAAACTGGAGTTCGAGCTCCGGATGAAATCGCGAGATCAGGAAAATTCCAGTCAATCCGATGGGATCGTGATAAGGTCCGAACTTAAGCTACAAATTGAAGAATTGGAAAAATAAAAACAATTACTACAGGCCGAACTGAAGGCCGTTAAAGAGAAAGAAGAACAGAAGTCACAAGTCAATCCTCAAAACTTTCAACAGAAATTGACGACTCTCGAGGAATTTATTGAAAGTTGCGTGAAGGATTTGAACGATCAATTGATATGTTGAGAAGATAGAACTACTGCACTATTTTGGAGTATTTAATTCACAATTACCTGTAAATTCTGTGAGATAAAAACTCTACTGCTGCGTTTGCATTACCTTGGCAGGATCGTAGTCGATAACGATGTAACGCCCGAGCCCCGAGCCTTCATTTACTACATTTGTTACCATTCAGAGCCACCCTGCAAGGGGATGGGTGGACGGAAAGCTCCCAACCCATCACCCAAACCAAGTTTTACAAGTGATGTAGTATAAATTAAGATCGCGGGAAATTGTCTCTCGCCTATCTTCACAATGTCAAAGTTCCAAGCATGGAAAAACCATGCTTCTCTAGATTTTACCTGGAGTCGGGTTCAAGCTAGCGAGTAAGATAGCCGTAAAAGCCGTAGTGTTTTCAGTCCGCTACAAATTATAAAAGTGGTTTTTTGGTATAATATACACGTGTGTGACATTTGAACAATTATCCGTGTCCGTGTATTTATTTGATTTGAGCTGAACATTGGGCGGAAGACACTTGAAAGAAGCCTTGCAGGGTCTTTAACGTGAAGTAGCCGTCATAAAAACAGGGTCCAGTAATTAGCCTAAAGAAGAAAGTACCAACGACACAATGTTTTAAGACAGCACCTCACAACGACTTTTTTATGAAAGTGAAACTGCTCGCATAGAGATTCAACATGGGCCGCTGGTATATGAATTATTCTATACGTTTTCCTTGACGAAATTCGCTCAGATACTGGTATACCCCAGTGTTTTTACAATTGCTGTCAGATTAATGGCATATGACAGTATACAGACGTTAACAAGGAAGATACAGCGCAACGCAGGCTGAGGGCACTGTCTTCAAGGTTGTTACATTCGTGGGTCAACCTGTATAGTAGTATTAATAGTATTAACTACTTATGTGAGGGAAACAATAACACGCAATCAACATAACTTAGCGTTAAAAACGTAGGCAACTTAGCTCAACAATCAAGTTTTTCAATATCAGTACCACTGCTAACGAACAGGTACATAAAAGGCAGTAGAGAGAACACCACAGTTTGGTCTTGCGTGCTCATATTGACGAGAAGTGCCGTTGTAGGATCGCCGGAATTTCCATTACTTTCACATGCAAATGGCAATACATGGCCAGTACCATTGTCTACTAGTGCCGGCGTATATGAACTATAGAAAGCCAAACGCCATTTGTGGCCCATAAACGTTATGTGTGAAGGAAGATCACATTCATTAAAAGCGAAAGGTGTACGATTAAACTCAAAGTGTGCCAGGAAAAACAAATAAAAGGATGAAGTCTTTGTCTATGAATAGAATGTGCGACACGCCACTGAGAATTTGAAGACTCCAGACTGCACTGCTGTTTGGTTTCAGCTTCTACTGCTTGTAAAACGCCAGTCACGGTAGAACTATAAAATTCTTATAGAACAAAAATACTGGAAGGATGCTCGTGTAAGGGTTCACTATGTAAACATTCGCCATCTTTTTCAAAACGGATGCCAAGGGCTTCAATAATTCTCCGAACGCCAAATCTTCGTTACCTTGCAAGTCGTTGCACCGTTGCATTTCGCAATACTGCCTCAAGTATCTGGTGGCAAAAAGCTAGGAAGAATACTTTAACCACTAAAACTCGTCATGTAAAAAGGCGTTTATTACCAGAACTATTACTCTCCATTCGAGTGAAAATTGGCTACGAGCAGAGTTTCGAAACTGACCGTCAAAACAATATTGGCTCAACGAGAATACCAGTAAATTATCCATAGTACATGTATTCAATAAGAAATAACCACGTTGGTTTTGAACTAAATACGCCCGATTCGGAAAAGGCATTTTCCCAAGTGGTAGGAAGAACAGCTGGATGGAGAATACTTGGTATGAAACTTCAAAAAATCAAATGCAGTCTTGTTTCCATTTTGGTCTTGTGTCAGGAGGTCAACCGCTGCCCCATCAAAACGATCGATGTCGTCGACGAGGAGCATCAAATTTCCGTTGGCACCCAAGGCTATACTGTTAATCAAATCTGCTCCAGCTTTCGTCGCAGTTGGGATGCAGCGTTGGGCCATGTTCTTCATGTAGTCGTCTAGACTTTGGAAGCTTTGAGCAGAGCTTCGGTATAGATGGATTTCGGTAGAGACGCTGCGGTGCAGCAAAATTCTCTTGGAATCAGCACCTTGCCTTCTCAACTCCAGCAACGTTGGTTTCAAACATTCCAGGTATTTGCTACTGCATCCCGCTGATTTCCATCGGTGCTCAAAGTTGAGACAGGAGCTTCGAGGTCCGTATTTAGAAATTTCAGATGGTCTACACCATGTGGAGGGTGTATTAGTTCGGGAGGCAGTGTACTTGGCTGTTTTGAAGTAATTCGACGTGAACGAGAAGGATTGTTTCGTGATAAACTTGGTCGCCTCTGAGTGTTATGTGTACTTGGCCGCGGTATTTGTGTACCCCGGCTTCCCCAGAGTTCGCGAACGAGATGATTTGGAAGTTTCGGTTCCATTGACTGTTGCAAACGTCTTAATCGAGCAGATCTCAGCGCTCCAGTTCTCTGGCTACCTGTGTTAATTGGCGCCGGTGTCCGTTGTTGACGTCGGGGTTCCTCTTCCACGCGCCGAGCAACGTATTCCTTATAAAAAGTTAAGTAAGTTAAGTAGGGGGTTTAACGTCTCATTTATATCCTTCTTCTAAGGATTCACAGCGACTGGTTTTTACACCATTTGGTACATCTTTACGATATATTTTTACTTCGTGCTATCTGTAACAGTGTTATTACACGCCTGTATGCAGATCCCTTTCCACAGAGAGAACCGACACTATGAGAACTGTGTGTAAGCGTCTGTCGCTATTCGGTATAGAGCGGCT
Organism: Sphaeridia pumilis; assembly: GCA_034698345.1. Taxonomy (NCBI): domain Eukaryota; kingdom Metazoa; phylum Arthropoda; class Collembola; order Symphypleona; family Sminthurididae; genus Sphaeridia; species Sphaeridia pumilis. Next base: position 28,169 of record JAQGBJ010000226.1, read on the forward strand.
TATAGGGTTCCGACAACACAGGCTGCTTCCTGCTCTCCGCTATACACACAGCACCCAGCAGCGCTGCTTCCCCGTACTAACACAGAGCCAAGTAGCAGTTACTAGGGCTTGGGGAAGCTTTTTTGCTCGCTCGGAGATGCGAACCCAGGCATTCGTTGCTCGCTCATCACGGCCACGAATACCAAGCACTTCACCTCTTCGCTACCTTGCCTCCCTTCATTCCTTATAATAAAAATCGAGTATTCAAAACTTCTCCACTAAACAGGATTGAAAATCATGTATCGGAATAATCTCCATACCCACCCTTCCCATTGCAAACTGACTTTCAAATGTAACTTTTTCGTTCATACACCATTTCATTTCAATTTCAAAAACCTTCAGGTTGTTTATTAAATGCCCGCATACAAGTCTGTTAACTAGGTTGGTAACGGTCTCACCTTTATATTAGATCCAATAGATACTATATATCGTGATCAAGAAGCCGCACTTGTGACACACACTATATTGACTTTCCCCTAAATTATATATCGGCTCTTGGTCAAACTTGTTACTACTATATAAACTACACATCGCACTTCACTCTTCTTCTTCATCGCCTTCGAAGTCTTCGACGTCGATGCCTTGAGTCTCTAGTTGAACTTCATAAGCAGTGTCAACAGCAAATGCCAAACTGTCCATATCGACAACTTCCAGCTCGCCGTCATACATGGGCGCGTCTTCATCCTCTTCTAAGTCTCCTTCCGAACCTTCGGGTTGTTGCGCAGTTTTGTTTGAAGTCTCCGGTTCGTTCAAAGTCACCGGAGCAGCAGTAGCATCCTCAGCCATCGGCGTTTCGTTTGGAGGACAATTTACTTCTTCAGTTTCAACAGCCACAGTTCCCGCGGCTTCCGTTACTACTACGTCATTGGCCTCTTCAGCGTCAGGCGTGACGTCATCGGCGACGTCACCAGTTTCCATTTCTTCTTCTTCTTCAGACGTGACTTCAGTATCCGTTGATGAATCCTCAATAGTCACGAGAGGCACTGTATCTGGCGGAACCCCAACTTCGACCGTCTGTACACTGAAGTCCTCCACCAGCATCGGCGTGTTGGAGATGCACTCTCGTATTTGTCGAAGTTTCGATTCGTCCTGGTTTTGGACCCTCACTACTAACTGTCTTCCGTAGACATTCTTGCAAAAGAAGGCCCTTTGTTCAGAGGACATCTGTTCTAGTCCTGGACTTCGATGTTCTTCACTCCTTTTTTGACCCTTTGGCTTGTACTCTTAGTCCAGTTGATCCTTTCTTGCTCAAACGCCCTTTGATTTCTCGTAAGGGATCACCGCAGTTGGCTTTCGCCCTCTCTTTCTTGGTGGGCCCCTTGAAGTACTTGGTACAGCGTCGTGGACTACTGGTGGCAGCACTTCCGGTTTCGGAGCACTTGGCCCTGGCACTTCAACTTCCGCTTCCTCTTTGTCGGCTTCGCCCGGACTATCGGAGCACTTGTTTCCCTGTTGCTCTTCCAGCGTCGTCAGTTTCTCGAGCGCCGCCACCCCCACTTCATTCACCCAGGCTTGTACCCTTTGACGCTCCTCCGCGGCCTTCATCGCCCTTTGCCTTATCGGATTTACACGAACCATATCCGCGACAATAATACATTCAATGGTTCAAAATTAAACTTGATACCGATGATGAAATTATGTTCCGATATTTATATGTCTTACCTGTAATTAATTTCACTTGAAACAATTTTCCTGAATTTCGCGTGAAATTTCAATGCAACTTGTTGCTCCGTATGTTTAACATGTAACTTGGAAATCCCAAAAACGGCGTCGATGTTTATATATATTTGTCTTCGCTCTCTCCTCTTCGCTCCGTATTCCCTTCTTCCGCCCACTTCCGAAGGATGCCCGAAATTTCGGAACTGGCATACCGCCAACAGTTTCCCGCCACTTACTCGAACCAATACTTGTAACCTTGTTTAGCTATTTTGAAACTCAATGTTTCATTCCAATCAGGAGATTGTAGATTCATCTAACCCGGGAATATATGTAAGCCATGCAAACCAACTCGTATATAGGAAGCGTCGCGAGGCGCTTCCCTCTCAGTCTTTGAATAAATGAACCAAAATCAACAGCTAAATATCGGTTACTCTCACTTGTTGGCTTGAAGAGCACAGTTTTGGTCGATCAACCAAGGGAATAAAAGCTCGTTCACAATCCATGGAAAATCAAGAATCTCTTGTCTCTTGGTCAACTCTGACCAAAGGACGTATGTTTGACTTGTTAATGACGAACATATTAAATCTCGTGTTCAGATCTAACGTTAAAGCTCACATTCTCTCTCAGTAACTCTCAGTGGCGTTCCAGCTCACATAAGATGCGGGGTATAAATCCCCGTCCATCTTCAAAATTTTGGGATTTTCTCAGTCTCTTCAGACCTCTCAGCCACCAAAATTTTGAAGAATTGTCCAGTTTCTCATGGACTCTCGCTTTTGCAAGCAAAGCTCCCATCGTTCTCAAATATCTCAGAGCATTGTCTCGCGAAATTCTCAACATTCCATGAATTCTCATGAATGATTTTCGCATGCTCTCTCATCTCAGTCCAGCAAATTTCTCGTTATCGTCGCTGCTGAACATCATTCTCTTGGTTCTCAAGCTGTTTCGGTTTAAAATCAAGAATTTTGTTCAGTTTCTTCCAGTTTTAAGTGATTTTCATTCTCAGATCTTAAATCAGTGTCTCGACCGTCTCTTCAATTTTGTTTCCCAAGTTTCAAATTCCGTTTTCTCCAGTTGAATCTCAATTCCATTCAGTTTTGAAGTTGTTTTGCTCATGTTTAGAATTTTCGTTTCTCGTTTCAATTCATTCAGTATTTCTCTAGTCTCAATTCAAAATTAGATCTTTTCCGTGAATTATCTCATTGTTGTATTCTCTGGTACGTCACCACAGGATTTCAGATTTGGTGGCGGAGTCAATTCTCAGCAATTCTCAGCAATTTTGATTCTTGTGAAGTTGCAATTCATCGCCTCATTACCTCAGTCGTCGTAATTCTCTTCAAATCTCAAAATTCGCGAAATTTCGATCCTCCACTTGAAGGTGTGGTCGGACCTCATTCTCTCTCTGGTTGCCCATGCTCGCCGCTGCGGGCGCCACTTGTCTCACTTGATCACATTGGAATACATACTTGCCTCATGTTTCTCATGTGAATCTCCTCGAAGCAGTTTCTCATTCTCTCGCTAGGTGGCGAATCTCCTAATTACTCTCAATGGTATCAACCTGAATACCACGTTTTTCTCAGATCCAGACTATAGGAAAGTAGTTCTAGTGCTGCAATCTCATTCTCAATTTCATCATCCGTGAAATTCCTCAAATTCATCGGTGGAACCTCCCCATTCTCTCTCAAAATTCAACATTTTTGTCGTTTCTCAGAACCTATGGTGGTAGCTGTGAAGGAGAGCTACAAACTATCCGTGTTCCAGTTCCACGTAAGGTTTTAGTTCGCTTTGAAATTGTATCTAATTTTCGAATGTTAAGGGAACGAGTTAACCGGGAAATTTGGATCGGACCTTTCTTTTACAAGTTTTTTCCTTGAATATAGCTCCTCAAAGCTCTAAAACTTAACTTTGAGTCGCTGCCTCTTAGGACGAGCAATATCTTTCTGTTTCCGACTCTGCGGCGCGGCGTGGAAAGCAGCAAGGTTTTAAAGAGAATTGCAAAAGAAGATTCCACATTCTTCTGTACACATATTCGTTACATCATACAGCCACCTGGGTTGAGACGGATGAAGGTTTGAATGTAAACAACCTTGTGAGGCTTGTTTAGCTGCGAACAATTATCAATCCATCCTGCTGTATATGTAATCCAGTTCAGTGTGCAGCAGCAGAGGCTGGTAGGACTAATTATAATACACCAGTCAAATGCTAGTCACACCTAGACGATTCTACCCTATTTCAGCTTTACGAGTCCGCGAAATTCATATAAGGAGTTGGCTACCTACCTCCATTCTAGATCCAGATATTAATTGTAATAATTTTAGCAAAGGTTTGATTGCATTTATACTGAACAAAAGAGCTAGCAACTTTGTATAGTAAATATTAGTTCGTAAATTATATCAAGATTATAAATTAACAGGGCTAGTGTAGAATAGTTACATTGTCAGGTAATTAAATTCATTTTTGAGTGAGTGCCAAAGACGATCAAATAGAGAATTCAATCAATCAAGAATGGCAATCGTGCTGTATTGAACCAAAACGGTATAACCGTGCTTGAAGGGGTTTGGTCGGTCCCGGATGGGGCCTACGAGGTACCTTCAGAATACCTAAGTGGTCCTAAGAGGTCAGTCTCTAAAGCCTATCAGATCTCAAGAGCAGAAATTTGGTCAGAGAGATTATCTACGGTTCAGCACGTTTATTCTAGAGGTGTTGTCTCATCCACAGTCACGCACCGACTGAGGATGACTAACGCGTTAGGCCGGGGTCTAGCCAGCGGTCCCCATTACATGCTTCAAATTTCTTCATAACGCCAAAACGGAAATATAAGTTAAATTAAAAATACCGCTTTCCTTTAACTCAGCAACTAACCTTAGTTACTAATAAGATGTGGCTCGAAGCTTCAAGATGGCCAATTCCCGTCAATGCTTAAAATCTTTTTAGTAAGTAGTAGGTTATTTGCTGAGTTGAAGGAAAGCAGTATTTTTAATTCAACTTCGATTTCTGTTTTGGCCTGATGAAGGAAGAATTTTTTCACTTTTTTCCTGCAAACCCCCACTTTCTTGTGCTTTTTCGCCATTCTCTGAATATGCCGCTTTTTCTTCTTCAGGATTCCGCTAAGCGCTTGGGCACCTTGTCAACGAGCTTTTGAGCGAAGGCCTGCAAGGTTTTTCCTACGGCCAAATAAAAATATGTGTATGGGGTCATGCAAATCTCTAAAGCTACGGAGCTAAACATCTTTCCACTTCATTGTTTTAATTTCCGCTCTGCAGTTTTCGATCGTTCGGGCACTTTGCGCTTTGACTTGCGCTTCCTGGTCTTACGCGCCTGCTTTTTGTTGTTTTTCAGGGCATCACGCATGAGTAACTGGGACGTTTAAGCCTGGAATATTTTCAACCGAGCCCGGAACATTTGATGTCATCAATTGCTTCCGGACGACAAGCTCTTGCTACTTCATTTAAACTTTTTCTGCCTTTATAGCGCATAATTTTTTTTTTAAATTCGCATTTATGCTGTTGAATTGACTGAGACAAACAAACCTTCAAGTATGTCACGTCCAACATTGAAAGCCAATTTTTTAGCACGAACGGCGGTTTGTACACTACGTTTCAAATCAAATCCGCTCTTAGACCCTGCAGCGTTCACAAGAACAAATATCCTATAAAACGCGAATTGTCATCGGCTTTCTGCCGTTGACACAGCCAAAACATACCGCATAAATTTTTCTTTTCCCGTTGCCGTAGCAAATTCGGATATCTTGTGGCGCGAAGACAAAAGGTGCTAAACCCATGCTGCTCAAGCAGCATTCACTTTTTCAAAGGTTCACAATCAAAGAGCCTTATGTTCTTCAACCTTTGACATGAAACTAAATCATAAGTGCATCAAATGATAATAGCTCGAGAGCAAATGTAACACGTGTGTAACACTTTATCAATCGCAGTTTACTTCCCTGCCGATGGAAAAAGAGTAAAAAAGAAAGCCAAATTTGCAGCTGAGCTATGTGTGCACCGCATTGAAAACAGAAAACGCAATTGAAGGGTCCTGAGTATTGGAACTTAATTTTTGCCTATTTTGGAACATTTGCAGTCCTTGAATATTGAATATACAATCATGACGTCAGAGCCGCTATTCCAGTAAGGGCGAGTTAAGGAATTGATTGTTGCTCAAGAACTTGTAGTCTCTCAAATTTCATTCACTTTAGAGTTCTCGCCTAAGAATGAAAGTTGTTGGAAGGCCGAAAGTTTTTTTGAAATCTTGATCTTTGTAATTATCTTTTAGCGTTAGCTTGAAGAAGCTCAACGTTTTTAGACTTTTGCAAGTCCGCAAGACTTAATTTTATATTCAAGCTTTGTTGTTCAGCTTTCACTTCTTCCACAAAGCGTCGATTTTCCCCCTTTCTCTCGCTTTTTGACCCTCAGCTTTCCATTTTTTCTTGTTGACGGATTTGGTCCTTGAGTCGCCGATCGTCCACGTTTTCCTTTTTCACTCCGATCCCATTTTCGTTCGGGTTGTACCGGCAATTACCAGATATGTTGAAGAAAAACAGTCCGAAAAAAACGTTTATTAATCCTGGCTGTCGAATCCTAACTGTCGACCGAATCAGCAGATTCAAAGTCGCCATAGAATTATCAGTTGACGAAAAAAATTAGTTTCATTCAATATATATTAGTTAGAATATTAGTTTTATTCATACCCAACAGGTGCACGTATTCTCTATATCGTTAAATTCCCATGAAGCTTCTACCGCTTCATTAGTCAAAGCTGAAAACCGGCTAAAATAGAACGCTTTTGTTATCGGTCGAAGATAGAACTGTAGAAACCGTATGCTAACTGCTATGAGGCGAGAGAAAAAAGTAGTGAATTTTGTTACCTTATTAGCCAGCGATAGGCTTTGACTCGGTAACTTCCCCGGAGAGATGATCATGATTTTTATCACGTAAACATACAATCGGTCGGAAGTTCGTGCGGAAAACTATAGTAGAATCTCTTGTCTTTACTAGTTAGTAATTTCTCGTTTTCTCGTCTATTCCCGTGGCACATTTATACAAGATACCGAATGATTCATCGTGAAAACCCTCACAGTAACTCTTGATAATGGATCAAGCTAGCTTGAGACAGCTTAACATACAGAAATGCCTGTGCGGCGAAACCAATTGATGGTCTGTGCCATGGAGATATTCGTTCGCTAAACCTAAGATGCTAGACGTACAATGGAAGTGTCCCAGGACCAAGGAGAAAATGATTTTCTAGTTGTTTCTAATAATTTGTCAAGTGATTATGTGTCATGTGCCAAACTTAATGCGTACTGGTTTCTAGGTTCTGAAGTACAATTTTTTCCCCGAAAGTTAGGTGTTATTGGTGATTGAGAATGACAAATAGGACAAAAGGTTAGCAGATCACGAAATTAGGACGCAGTTAGAGGTTTTTGGCGAAGTTTCCACGGGTCGTAAGATCTAGTGATCAATACACGATTTGTACTATGACACACTTGTTTTTTAGAGAGCTTTATAAGTTTCGAGACGATGTGGCAAGAGCGGAAGACACACAACTTAATAACATTATCTCGGACAAGCAGCATCGGAGATTCCTATTCTTGACGACATTGATGAGAGGTAACTTTTGATGTACAGCACAGAACTGTAGTGTAGCTCTGTTTGATAGACTAAAAGCTTGTTTTAAAGCCGTGAAAGGTATGGAAGCTATGGAAGATCTTCCAAAAGACGACATGGAAGTTGTTTGTGAAGATGCAGCCCAGCCAGAGGAAGAGCTTAGAATGTTTAACAAGCCTTGTTCTTGATGCTGTTTCTCAAAAAGTTGCCCAAATCCGCTTAACAAGATAGCAAAGAAGGTTTACTTTCAAAACAATCCTGATAAAATGAATTTGCGTAATCGTGAGCGTAATTGGAAAAATAGGATCAGGTTAGACCAAAAAGCCAAGCAGAAGTTCCAGCTAGTTAATTGGATTCTTTTCGAGTCAGGAGGTGAAAGGCGTAGTGCCTGTAAAATAGTCTAATGAGCTTTGGAGAGTACACTTAAATGTATTCATGTCCACATTAATTCATTACTTCATAAAATTAGAGTATTTTAAGCTCATTTAACAATTGTCCGTTCTCTCCAGTCGAGGTGTGAACTTTAAGGGAACAGGAGAAGTGAACGCAAGTTCATATGTATACCTTATGAAACTCTAGTTGTTATGAAGCTTACCATGCCATCCTGAAAGATGGACATTAGAGAGGGTATAAAAGCCATCTTGCAGCCATCTATTGGGGAGTAAAGATTTAGCCTTGAACGCAGAAACTCTATCCGTCTTCGTATTGATTTATTACAGACAGTCCAGATGCTTGGTATTCGAATGAATTTTTATGCATGGGACTTAGAGCTCGTGATAGTGTCATCAATATTGATTGGTTGCGATCAGTATATGTCGCTCTGATTTTGTAGATAGTTGCATGTCCTCAGAGACAGCGCAAACTCAGATGTTGGATTCGACGATACAGAAATTCGCATGCAAATCTTTGCAACAAAATTCCAACATAATGACCAGTCACCTTTATCACTCATTCTGGTTAAAGATCTATCAAAAATATATTAAAAATATTCCGTATGGCGGGAGCAAAAGAAAATATAACCCGTGCAAAACTATTCATGGAGATTTAATCTTCCGAGATAGGCAAGAAAGTAAGCCATCTTACTGTTCAACATCATTAGAAAAGACACATGCCGCCACAATCGCATTTTCAGCAGCTTTCCATGATCCATAGCTACAAGAATTGTTTTTTTATATCTCTGTTTGAAGCTCATAATCCAGATTGATTTCTGACTAATGAGCAACCCAGCTCACAATTGTCTGCATCCAGAGCATGACATTATTGTCGGTGACATCAAAACCGGTTTAATCCGGCATACCAGGAGCCGGAGTGAGAGAAATGTTTAGTACCTTCGTACGAAACGTGTACACCTGCAAAATCCTGTCGGACTTACTTTACCTTGAAAAGCCTGACGTTTACAAGCAACATCAGTCCCGACAATCGTCTTCAAATCCACAAAAATTCATTATGCCGACCGTAAACTAAAAACCTTTCAGGCGCAATAACTCACATCTCTACGGAAAAATCATCAGATTTATGAATCAAAAACAGCTGAAGCAAGAGCAGACAGTCACAAGAAACTCGAGCAAGAGTTAAAGAAGAATATAAAAGGGAAGTCACCAAAAAACTGCTCATGCCTCGATGGTTCTTGTGGCCTTTGCAAATTATGGCGACAGTCAGAATTGTGACGCAGCAATGGTCGAGATGTACTGGCTTGGGAGGACATGGGCTCAGTCAGCAAAACAAAAGGGAATTCATAGATATCGCCCGCTGTTATTAGCTTTTTTTGTTTCAGAGTCATCTAATAGTTTTTTGTCTTGTGGGATGTCAAGAAGTGGAAGTGACACATACAGCCGGGTGGAAAGATGGATAGACGAGGCAGATGCTGCCATGCATGATCATCAATATTTCAATGCAGGTGATATAATATCATGTTTACTTTAAGGATCATTCTGAGTGAATTCTGAATATAAGCAGAAGACTGAATGACAAATGCGCAAATGTTGGAATCTAATCATGGATCTGAATCTTATAGGAGATCAAAACGACGGCGGAGAAGAGGGTGAAGATGAGAATGAGATCGAACAAGAAATATTCGACATCCAAGATGTTGTTGTAAAAGGAGATCGATGAGGTGAGTTGGTTCACAATGAATTATGAATATCAGGCCAAAAATGGATGATGCGTGGGAACAAATGAACTTGATTTCATAGACGAACAAGAAGGAGGTGAAGATGAGGGGCGATGAGAATCAAACTGAATAAACCGCCAATGGCAGCATAGGCAAGTGACGAAGCAAGGAATGCAAGGTCAAAGTTCAAAAAGACGCCGCGGCAAATTCAGGTACTCAAACCGCAAAAAAGTGCATTATTTTTTGTTCCATGGTCTTTTCGACCTTCAAGGGCCCAATACTGGGGACTCCGCTCTTGTCAGGGTCAAGGTCCAAAAAAATCAAAATTAAAAATTGCCATTACTTCAGGTGAAGAAACTTCGAACCTCCCGAAACTGCAAAACATCAATTTCGGGAACCTGTTGTGACCTGTTGACCCTGAATGTCAGAGGTCAGGTGCTTAAGCATCCTCAAACTTCATGTCCTTTCATAGACCTTCAAAACGCTGTAAAACACACAACTGGCAGGTGCCTCGTTTACGCACTGGAGCCCTTCAAGTACAAAAAATCTGCAATTTTACATGTTTTTGAACTTTTGAACTGCGAAGCTCGGAGGCCCCGAACTTGAATTTTGCCAAGGTGCTAGTCCTCAAAGAGCCCTTTAAAACGGTGTACAGCTTGCAATTTCCTGCAGCACCGTTCGGATGCTAATGTCGAAAAACCCTGCAGAGCCGTATCTTCGCGCGCGTTTTTGAAGCAAAAGCCGCCAAAATTCAAATTCTTCCAAGGTTTTTCCTCTTTTTCTCCTGAAGGCTCAAGGGATGGGTACTAGTTTAATGCGTCTTTAAACGTAACAGGAGAGTACACTGTGCGAAGCTCGATCCCTAATCTAGCAGGGCATATTTTAAATGCTTATTCGATAGCTAACTTGCAGGGTTTGTAATGATGTTTGATGTTGGGGGAAGGAGTCCTGTAGATTCATGACCTTAAGGTACCGAGTGAAGCAGATAGTGAATGATAGAAGTTAAAGTTAAGTGTATCGAAGTGGACTATAGAGAGAAAGGAGCATTTAAAATTCTCTTTGAATTTCAGTACAGGGATTTGGATCAGTTTATCGATGAGGGAAGTGCAATCAGGTATAAATGGAAGATCAGCCAGAGTTCAAAGTGAATGTCATAGTTCGAAGGAGATAGCCAGCCACAAATCGAAGGTGCCGCCGGTTAATAACTTGAGTGAGAGGATGGATGGGGATAAAGATTTGGTTACAGACGTCATTAGCGTGAGCACCGGTATTTATGAGGAGGAGATGTTAGATGAAAGTTCAGAAGAAGAGGAAGGGGAAGAAGCGGAACTATGAGTTAAAACATGGCATACATAACTAGGAACAATCAATACACTTACTGTACATTCGATGATGGATTCTTTGAAGTCATGTTGGATGGCTTCCTTTCGCCCGTTGCTGACAGCGCCAATATGGCTTTCCGGTATCGTTGCCGGTGGGAAAACTCAGTTTGCAATCTTTTCCCCATCCTTCGAAGGGATGGTCCAGAGTGTTGTGAGTTATGGTGCTGACTCCAAGTTGCTCACAATTGCAATCGCTCAAGTTGCATCACCAGCACTGCTTTACGAAACGTGAAGTAATTCTGGTACCAACATTGCAGATTGTTGTCCGCTTATTCGGCTGTAAAAGAGAAATTAAATGGTATTTTTAATATCAACAGTGTACAGAAGAAAATTTGATACTTACTTCAAAGAAAAGCCAATTCTACACCAAACTTAATTGAAATTACAAGTAATTTAACCCAAGCCTCGACCCCAGTGATTTGAGGGTCGGTGCTAAATTCAGGGAGGATTCGATCGTCAAGGTCTACGATTGAGAAAGTACGTGGGTTGATTGTCAAAGTTAGTTCGTCGTAAGTCAAAAGACGGTAGGTTACTCGCTTGAGATCATAAATTGGGTATTTTTCAACTAACAAGGTTTGATTGGATCGAACAGGAAGGATTGTATTAACGTTTTGAACTTCATGCAAAGTTTTGAGTTCCTCCGCTGGAGTGAACTTAAAAGTGTACTGGGCACGACCGATAAATTGGATTCTATAATCGAAAACGACGAAACCAGCGTCCCGTTCGAAGAACGTCTTGGTCGAGTGTCTACGAAGGATCATAAACTTCAACGTAAGATCGACAGGAAGGTTAACATCATTACAGGTTATGCTTCGGAGTTGATCAGGAGAATAGTGGTTCAGAATATGAAGATGAAGTTTGAAATTCGGTAACCCAAGAGTTCAGTTATCAGGCTTATGATATCCGTGGACATATACCAGATCAGTTTCAGATGGTGGAAGGAGACTTCGAGAGGTTAGCATCGGTGGCTTCGGTGATCCAATGGGTGTGGCCGTTGTTGAGAATACCACGGTGCAATCTTGGCCTTGCGTTCATTTGTCGAAGGAACGAGGTATCGAGGAAAGAATGGTCCTGAAGCTTTTAGAACTATGCCAGCGTCAAGGTTAGCTCCTGTTAATGGTGAAAGATTGCAGAAACTGGGATCTGAGTACTACGGGTCTAAATGGGTTGTGAGTGTTGAACAGGAATTGGACAAACGAAAGAGGGCTCAGTTATGAATTATTATTGCGTTAGTTTCTTTGGCAGTGGGTACCAGAGTAAATTTACAAGACGTGTGTGAGTTTTCTGAACGAAATTGTAAATCTGAAATAAGAATTTTGGCCTGGATTAAGAATCACGTTCCACTGTGCAGGATGAAGCTGGTAGCTGATGCGGTAGGGTTATCAAAATAGTTGGAGATTACCCTGTCAGAACAACAATTGTCTATTAGTAAGTTGAAGAAAACTTTGTATTGTGGAAAGCTTGCTGGGGTATTGGTAAACGGAATCGTTATTACACCGGAAGAGGATTCTCCGATTGGAAGTAATATTGCTACAACTTCAGATATTCTTTTTGGAAGGTAATTGATAAATTGTTAACTTAATACAGGTAATTCGTCATGTAAAAAAATCAAATAAACAGTTTTTTTGCTTATGCAACACATTTAAGGTCGTCTACAAAGTATACAGTTCATTGTTACAGTTTCATTGCGTATGTTTCAAGTTTAGGCCTTAACTATGGTGAGGTACTCAATCCCCACACCGCACCAGTCCCGTTACCCGCTCTCCGGTACTCACGCAGCTTGCAGTTTGCCGGTGAGATGATGTAAAAATCCCCGACTATCCTTGGATTCGATCCCCTGACCTCCGCATCCTGGGCTCACGTCCTGACCAGTCGGCTACCTGGACTGGTCTTGGTTTGTCATGTATGTAATGGCTGTTCCGTTAGTATACATATGCTCTGTTACCTGGAAAAACTGCATCCATTTATAACCGTGTATTCTAAAGAATCAAGAAGCTTCGTCCAAATTTAAAGCCCTCAACAACCACGAGTGATTTCAAATTAGATTCAATTCGATCAGTGAAGGAAACTTTGCCGTTGACACAGCATCGAGGTTGTTTCTTCCACTATTTGTATTGTTCCTCCCTTTGGTTGCGAGCACTCATGGACAGCTATTGTTTATTTTCAGATAATTTAATACTTAATAAGATGTTTCATTCTTCGGATTTCACTACCCTATAAACTGTCTAGGTTCTATAGCTTAGTACTGCGATCGACGCAGTTCAGAGAGCTGATTGCGGTAGCCGCCCAGATATTTTTATCGGGACTAGGGTAACGACTACACGGTCTACTGATATTCTGCCCCGTAGCGAACTAGCTTTTCCAACTACTGTAGTACCCACAGAGCCAAGTAACACACCAGAGTGGCATATCGGCCGTGGCATTCCCCTCCTACAGTGTAGTTGGGGTATGCCACAAGGAGCAATAGCTCCCATATCAAGTTACCGTAAGCAAAATGAATAAATCAAGCTCCAGGCGCAGCCACTGCTTGCCCGCGCCACCTAGTGGTGGTGTGGACAATTCCATCGATACTGGAATTCACTTGTGCGCCTGTTGCTACAAGCGGAATCTTTGCGAAAGCCTGCTGCTGGTGCATGAATAGGCCTGGAACGAAACAAAAGATGTAAGTGCGTGAGAAGAAAAAACAACAGGTTCTGAAACAAGAAGACATTATCAACATTGACGTTATGAATCATCAGTAATCAAAATTGAAACATGTCACGGTTCCATCATCGATGTAGACTTTCTGTCTACTGTTTGATTGAAGGCAGAAATACATTCGTGCCATGTAAAACGAAAATGAGGGCGTATCTATCAGACTGGAGTGCGTTGCGGAAACATTGTGAGAGTTTATTTGTCAATTCGCAAGATGAAAAATGAAAGTCACTCCTGCCGATCCATTGATAGATATGTTCTGCCAAACTTCAGACCGCTGTTTCATAATATGTATATGGAACCCAGTGCTCGCTTCCATGGAGACACAGCAGATTAGTGAAACATGTGATGAGAGAAGAGAATAGGTGGAAGAGGGAGAAGAGAGAGGGAACAAAATCTTAATGGCCCTTGTTATTCGACGCCGTTTTTATGATGATACTTGACAAACCCAAGAATTGCTTCGCAAGCATATTACTTTCCCTTGCCATAACTTTGGGAAAATATTAGAAACGACGACAACTTGCATACATACGAATTAAAGCTAGCTGCCAACTGAAAAAAACTCTTTCCGGCGGATTCGCAAACAGTTTTTTGGCTCCACACCTCTTGTTCCGCTTCATATCAAGCCCGTTGAAATGTCTAGACATTTTGGTTGCCAATTTTACACCTTGTTTCGGCCATGGTCTTCATTCTGCCGCCTCGCCCGTCGGTCCACATTCAGCCTTCCGTAACATCCGCCGCCATCGGCCAACCTTTCTCTACTCAGTCGCCACCGCCCATGTCTCGCTTCGGTTGTGCTACCGTTTGTCCAATTATGGGATTAGCTTATAGTAGTCCGCCACGATATATTGCTATTTGCCGACTTTAGTATGAATTTCGTTGTATATTTGCACATTTACGAGGACGAAAACATAATTAGTCCGAGAGGAGAAGACGCCACAGAACAAACAGCATTATATTAAGGCCTCATAAATACCTGTGTATTGTAAACATAGTTGAAGGAAAGCTAAAGAAATAAAACAGCTTTTACGGCAGCCAATTTATATTATTATTGGGATGAATCACGCGTTCCTGTAATTTTGAATTTACCTGCCGGTAAAAGTTACCTTGAGTATATTGGCAAAGTTTATAATATGTTGAATTTGGAACAGCCTTAATTTTGGCACATAATACTTTGAACATAAGAAACATGTTTCATTTATCGGAAACACCTGGGAAGAAAACATTTCGCCTTTGTTGCAAAAATAGCGATACCTTCCGTGTGAATATCCAAAGAATTAATTATGACTTCAATTGTTTTGAAAAGTGTTTGTTTGTTCAACTTTATTTTATTTTAGAGTGGTCAGGGTTAAATCTCCCGGAGTTCTTCCTAACCGGACCACTATTAAAACTAAACTATAACAATAAATTCATGATAATTTATGAAGATTATGAGTAAAAGCGATATTAGCTTTTACAGTTGAGCCAGGTGAAACCACGTGGCCGCCACCACAAAGCCGTTGGTCGAGCGCACGGAATAAATGGGTGAACATGTACCAAGCTCTTGGCTCCGCTTCTCTCATTAGCACCGTTCAAGTACAGCATCCCTGAAGCATACCCTAGACCTGACAGGCTCTATAATTACCGCTTAGCACAAAAAAATCAATATCGAAAAGAGACAAATTGGTTTGCATGAACTTACATGTTTTTACCTTTACGATTTCACAATCTATTTCAATTTTGTCACACGTCAGCATCAGAAGCTCAAACGTTAATCTTGAATCAGAAGCTGTTGGAACTAAAGTTTCGTGTGACAAATTGCACTTTGACAAGTTGTGAAAATTTCTAAGCTACTGCAACTGGCTTGACATTTTCGAATCCGCATTGTTCAAAGTTCGAGTTACACCGGCAATGTACTGTCATCCACATCCTGCATTTGAGCATTGGCGTGCTCGCCCTCCGACATCTTGGGTCAGGCTCTGGCTAACACGAGCGAAAAATGATTATCTTTGTCAGCAATAAACAAGCGGTCATAATGAACAAAGATCAACAAATTTTGCTATCTCGATACCTGACTGATCAGAAAAAGTGTGTTTTGGTACAAGCAGGTCACAAGTTCCAAAAATAAAGTGTTTAACGTCCTGCTATAAGCCTTCACCAAAGGATTGGCTTCTTCAAGGCAAATTCCCTTGTAAATTTATGTTGCACGACTGATATCTGTCAGTAACATTACACGCCTTTCTACAAATATCCATCCCACAGAGAGAACCGACTCTATGAGGACTGTGTGTAAGCGTCTGTCTGTATTTGGTATAGAGCGGCTTATAGTGTTCCGACAACACAGGCAGTTTCCTGCCCTCAGGTATACACACAGCACTCAATCGTTGCTGCTACCCTTTACTAACACAGAGCCAAGTAGCAGATTACTGGGGCTTAACACGACCATCAAGTTGGTGGCTGTTCCTACGGAGCCCGAGTTGGGAATTGCTAAGGTCAAGTTAGAGACTGTTGATGTCAAGTTGGTGGCTGTTGAGGTCAGGTTGGTGGATGCCAAGGTCATGTTCAGGCAGTGAGATGGATTTGGAATTTTGACATCATCTTGCAGCTCTCTTGTTTCTCTCCCACCTTCATAGCCGCAGCTACCTTATCTTCGTCAATTTCAGTGATCTTCAGCCATCCTCTATGCTTCTTCAATTCAGGGTCCCAGGTCTCGAATGTCCAATGAAATTCGAAAAATGAAGGAGTTGATGCACTCGGTGCAAGTGGGACCTCTGGTACACTCGTTCTCTACAATAAAAAAACGACACACCATTAAAATCTTCTCAAAGTAATGGTTGCTACAAAATTACCTAAAGGTTCAAACTATCACTCATTTGAGCAAATCCAAGCTGTTAGCCAAGATTCTGATTTTACGCACCTTCATCTTCTCCTGAACTATCGTACCAGTCACAACTCTTGACCACCGTTATCCAACCGAATACGAGGACAAACAGATACACTCACCTGAACTTGAGCGTTTTTGAAATTCTCTAGGAGACTTCTTAGCTGTTTGACGAATCGAAGGGTAATGAGGATCAGCATGTGGAGAGCATTTTGTGATTTTTAATAGGCATAGAGAATTGGTTCAAGATGTACATGAAAAATTACTGGTTAATTTGATACGTAGGAAAGAATATAATTAATGATATCATAAATACAAATGGTTTACTATGGGAAAATATATTGGAAGAAAAGAATCATTTTTTGGTCGTAGAAGGGTCTAATTGTCCATAAGAGACTTTCTGTGTTGGATAATGTTCTCAAGATATTCGACCACCTCTTCAAAAGCGTCTCGATCAGCGTCGTAAGAAACAGTATCATGAATTTCTCCTGAAGCTTTCATCATCGTTGGAGCCAGGGCGCCATTGACGCTCGATTGGGATCCACTTTGCTTTGTAATCATTGCATAAGCCGACTTGCTGGTTCCATAATAAGATAGCTGCATCTCTATGTCCCCCCAAACTTGGATCAAATTACAGAATCATCAGTAATCATCAGAATTGCTCAGTCAAGATTCAATAGAAACGATCGTGCGAGTAAACGAAAATTCTGTGTGCAAAAAAAATGTGCTAGGCCAAATATTGAAATAGTTATTGATATAATGAAACGGAAAATTGTAACCGGAAATTGAATTGATACGCTCTGAAGATACTGTAACAGAATTGTTTTGAATTGAGAAAATATTTTCAAAATAAATTGATTGTATTGTATTGACATTTTCATTTCAATTTTCCAGCGCTGCTTTGAAGTTCTCGGCAAATTGTCCTGTAATCGGAAGTAAATGACTTCCAAAACAAGACAGTATACTAGTAACAACAAGCTAATTTGATCGCTGCAATGATGCACAATGACGTGCTCCTTGTAGCTGTCAGCAAGAGTAGAGAAACTTAAACTTAACATCCACAGTAATCCTTTGTTTTAACATAACTACTAGAAGGCCTTCTCAAATGGAGCTGGAATTTTGATGAATATCAATTGTTTGTCGACTTTTTGAAGCTTGAATGTAAGTGAAATTGCACAAAAAACGCTAATACACACATGAACCTTATTATCTATCTGTGATTGATGTTTACCTTGAATCTCCAACTAACAAAAATTAAATCATTCGTACCATTTGAGCCAAATCTACAACACTAAAAAACGCTAATAACTTCGCTGTCAAACCAATATAAAACATTTTTGCCCAATTTTTACGTGGGTATCAACTTTAACGTAGAGTTTCTGTAATTTTTCCAACAATTGACTTGGATTGACTTCTATAGTTAGCCAACCCCGTTGAATGGACATGCCGGCAGTTGGACACTTTTATAGTTGGACACCTATATGATATGTACATACTCCACTGGGACAAATGCTCCAAGTCAACCGCAATCTGACTGCAACAAAAGCGAACAATTACATGGGCCATAACAGATGCACCTACTAAACCACTAGCAGACTGATGAAAAACGTTGAAATGAATGATAGTAGGCAAGATTTTCCGGTAGAACAAATCATTCGGCACTCATGCTCAAGTCATCCAATATCCTATTTTCTGCTGGGCCTTCAATGAAAAGTTGAACTATCGCATAATAAGAGAACAGTAAGTAGAAGCAATTCAGTCATATTGTTCGTACAACACAGACACAAAAGTATCGTTAAAGTTGAAGCCGGGTTTATCTGAACCCTTCATACCACCTAGGGTAGAACACAGGTCATCTGAATCGGGTCGATTAGTCAGGGACACTTCAGAGTCAAATCTATCCTGACTCAAGCCTAGTTCCAGTACGGCAAGTAAGCCCAAACCGAAACTATAGTAGCGGTCGACCGTCTTCTGACACTTACGGCCAAGATTCATCATTTCGGTCGGAGTGGACCACCTCGAGTCGTCTAAAGGCTGGCTGAGGAAAGCAGAGATGAAAGTATCCTCGGTGGGCAAACGAAGACTCGCAACAGCTTTAGTAGTTTGCTCACCGCTGGAACTGCTGGACGCACCGACAACGAGGTTGCCACGAATCTGCAAAACCGAACAACGTGTAATGGCAACTATTAATTAGTGAAATCACTCAGAACAACGATTGGAAATGAACTCACCTGTGGTAACGGTTGAAATTGAGAGGGGGGAGTGGCGCTGGTATCAAGTACATCAGTAACGAAAGTGGGCTTGAAGAAGCTGCGAAGAGGCAGGGCAAGATTATCGCTGTCACTTTGAAAGATCTCCAAAGCCAGATTGTCGCCTAAACGCATGAACGAGAGGAGAACAACACGGACGACTGGTTTATTTCAACAACTACTTCGGATACAATCGCTTCTAGTCCAATTCCTTCAATGTATAGCTCCAACAGGGAAGATAACTGTTAGAAAACAAAATCCAAAATACTTAAATTCTACTGTGTGATCTTTTGATGATCCTTTATATCCATTTCAACTCACAATAATCATTAGGCATATGTTTAGATTAAAATATCTCAAGAAACTTACCGACTTTTGGAATTCTGATATTCGGAATTCTCCACAATTGATCGTTAGCGGTACACAGGAATGGCGAAAAAAGACGGAACTTGTCATATCTAGAATAGAGTCCAAGAACAAACCGGGCAGCTCAAGGAGTTGTAAATCCACCTTCTATCGATGTTCCGAAATCTTATTCTGCTTTTGTCCGCCAGTAGCAACTGAATATGGTCCTTGTCCACATCAGAATTAATATTACCACCTCAAAAATAGAGTTTCTGAAAACTCCATTTTGGGTCGTCGGTACATAATAAGTACTTAATGATCAAATCACTGTGGCTATTTCAAGATTGGAGAAAACACCAAACTTCACAATATCCCTGACAAGTTCGAAAACTTCCTCAAGAACAACAAGAGTGGGGAAATGCTCAGTCTTGTACAACCAGAAAGTGTGGGAAACTGACTGAGTCTTGAGGACGCAAACAACAAAAATAGCTTCAGACTTGGCTCTGAATAGGGAACCACGCGAGGCTGGATGTTGAGGACTTGATCACAACTGGCCGCCAGGGATGATTTCAGCACATCAGATACAAAGATGAAACGAGAAAAAGGGCTTCAGCCGGGATGAGCATTGCGCATCCGCGATATACCCTATTCTCCATTCAAGCCCGCTGGCCCAAGGAGTTACATGCCTGATTCTCGCGCGCTTCTCCACCCTATTGCTAAAGGCACGGGAACACCCCCAGTACACATGATGTACTCGAAGAGAAGTAGATGGCGCTCAGTTGACACCAGCAAAACACATACCGCTTGACCATCTCTATTAGTGCTAGAGAGAAAAAGGGCACAGGAATCCGACATCAAACAAAATTCTCACCACATTGAAGTCACCCGAGAATCGTAATGTAATCATTAAAGCTGAACATTAGGAGTGTTTGCAGTAAACATAGACCAAGTACAACGAAATCTCTGATAAGCAGTACACGTACTAGCCAAGATCCGCCAACTTACCCAAGATCCTTTTGAAATTCGCTAGGCGTTACAAAGTTACCAAACACCATATAAAAATACCAAGAAAGATATCCATCCTCTCCTTCCATCTTTCGACTCAGATTTGCGCTCTGTCAAAATCTAGGGCGAAACGAACGTCACAAACATATTACATTTTCGATGACCCTAGTGGTCGTCATAAGTTCAACTTCAAGCTAATGTGCTAGAACTTGTTTCGATCGTTTGCATGAGGTACTTTAAGATCCTGTAGCTCCCAACACGTCCGAAAGAAACTCGGTCAAATGTCAAGTCCACCAAATACCCGGGGGTTGCGGGAGGGGCCAAGGGGTCGGATTAGGCGGAAATGAAAATATTAATTGGTAGAGCTAAATTTGTTCTTTCGAATGAGCTACTGCAGGACTTTGTGGCTCCCACCTAGGCCGAGAATAAGTCGGTCGAAGGTCAAGTCCACTAAATACTTGGGGGGTTCGTCAGGAGTCAAGGGGTGGGAAAAGGGGGAAAATGAAAAAGTAGTTGGTAGAGCTTCTTGCGTCCTCTCGAATGAGCTACTGCACACTCTTGTTGCTCCCACTCAGGCCGAGAATAAGTCGGCCAACGGTCAAGTCCACCAAATACCCGGGGGTTGCGTCATGGGTCAAGGGGTAGGGGAAAACAAAGGAAGTGTTTTGTAGAGCTCGTTTGACTCTTTCAAATGAGCTACCACATGACCTCGTGGCTGCCATCCAGTTCGAAAATAAGTCAGCGAAAGGTCAAGTCCACCAAATATGTTATTGGAGTAGACTGGTGGACTCTGTGGACGGCCATTATGTATACGCTCATGCAAACAAAACATGATAGTCCAACCAAAACATGATAGTCGCCGGGCGCCCATTATTTCTGCGACATTCTTGTTGTTGCTGCTGCCAGCGTAGGAGAACATTCAGGAAGTTAGACGACGTGGGATAAGTTTGAGTTTGACTTGAGTATGGCTATACATACATGATGTCTGTTTCGGTGAAATGGAACATGACTGCTTCCAAGGCGGTAATGGACTGTCGATCGAATTGTACATAACACACGCAGACAGGTAATTAGTGAAACGTAGGAGGGAAAATGTAGCAAAAAGGTGTGTGGGAATGAGCGATTCGGATGAAATTGGCTATCTTGTTTCGGATGATCCGAGATTTCTGTCAGAGGATGCCATGAGATATATTGCTACATTGATTTGCCTTGTGTAATGTTTTCGTCATGGGAAACCGGAACAGTTGCGATGGTAAAGTCATCCTGGGGGCAGATAACTGTTTCCGCACATGTGTCTCCTTATTATATCGCACTGAATGGAGAAAAATTGCCCGGCATGAGCGTGCCCCACGCCGACACGAGAGCGCCGCACGACAACATCAGCGTGCTACACACAGACCTGAGCGTGCCACACGCCGACATGGGCGTGCTACACACCGACATGAGCGCACCGCACGCCAACATCAGCGTGCTACACACCGATATCAGCGTGCCGCACGGTGACATGAGCGAGCCGCACGCCAACATCAGCGTGCTACACACCGACATGAGCGTGCCGCACGCCAACGTCAGCGTGCCGCACGACAACATGACTGCGTAACACGCCGACATCAGTGTGCCGCACGCCGACATGAACGTGCTACACACCGACATGAGTGTGCCGCACGCCGACATGAGTGCGCTACACACCGACATGAACGTGCCGCACGCCGACATGAGCGCGCTACACACCGACATGAGCGTGCCGCATGCCGACATGAGCGTGCCCCAAGACAACATGAGCACGCTGCACGCCGACATTCTTCTGCTCGCATGCGAGCTTTTTCTCGTCATTTTCCGGTCGCATGTGAGCTTTTTCCGTCGTTTTCTGCTGAGATTTTTTTTGTACTTTCCTGCTCTCATGCGAGCGTTTTTCTGTCATTTTCTGGTCGCATGCGAGCTCGTTTTGTACTGCTCGCTATCTTGTTTTGTCTTTTTCTGCTCGCATGGGAGCATTTCCCGTCGTTTTCTGCTCGCATGCAAGCTCGTTTTTTTTGCTCGCCATCGAGCTTGTTTTGTCTTTTTCTGCTCGCATGCGAGCTTTTTCTGTCAGTTTTTGCTCGCATGCGAGCTCGTTTTGTTTTGCTCGTCTGCGAGCTTGTTTTGTCGTTTTCTGCTCGCTCACGAGCTTTTTTCGTCATTTTTCTGCTCGCATGCGAGCTTTTTCTGTCATTTTCTGGTCGCATGCGAGCTCGTTTTGTACTGCTCGCCATCGAGCTTGTTTTGTCCTTTTCTGCTCGCATGTGAGCTTTTTTCGTCATTTTCTGCTCTCATGCGAGCTTTTTCTCGTCGTTTTCTGCACGCATGCGAGCTTGTTTTGTCTTTTTCCGCTCGCATGCGACCTTTTTTCGTCATTTTCTGCTCGCATGCGAGCTTTTTTCGTCATTTTCTTCTCGCATGCGAGCTTTTTTCGTCATTTGCTGCCTGCATGCGACCTTTTTTCGTCATTTCCTGGTCGCAAGCGAGATCGTTTTGTACTGCTCGCCCGCGAGTTGGTTTCGTCTTTTTCTGCTCGCATGCGAGCTTTTTTCGACATTTTCTGGTCGCATGCGAGCTCGTATTGTACTGATCGCCCGCGAGCTTGTTTCGTCTTTTTCTGATCGCCCCCGAGCTTGTTTTGTCTTTTTCTGCTCGCATGCGAGCTTTTTTCATCATTTTCTTCTCGTATGCTAGCTTTTTCTGTCATTTTCTGGTCGCATGCGAGCTCGTTTTGTACTGCTCGCCCGCGAACTTGTTTTGTCTTTTTCCGCTCGCTTGCGAGCTTTTTTCGTCATTATCTGCTCGCACGCGAGCTTTTTTCGTCATTTTCCGCTCGCTTGCGAGCTTTTTTCGTCATTTTCTGCTCGCATGCGAGCTTTTTTCGTCATTATCTGCTCGCATGAGAGCTTTTTTCGTCATTTTCTGCTCGCATGCGAGTTTTTCTGTCATTTTCTGGTCGCCCGCGAGCTTGTTAGGACATTTTCTGCTCGCATGCGAGCTTTTTTCGTCATTTTCTGCTCGCATCCAAGCTTTTTTCTGTCATTTTCTGCTCGCATGCGAGCTTTTTTCGTCGTTTTCTGCTCGCATGCGAGCTTTTTTCGTCGTTTTCTGCTCGCATGCGAGCTTGTTTTGTCTTTTTCCGCTCGCTTGCGAGCTTTTTCTGTCATTTTCTGCTCGGATGCGAGCTAGTTTTGTTTTGCTCGTCTGCGAGCTTGTTTTGTCGTTTTCTGCTCGCTCACGAGCTTTTTTCGTCATTTTTCTGTTCGCATGCGAGCTTTTTTCGTCATTTTTTGCTCGCATGCGAGCTTTTTCTGTCATTTTCTGGTCGCAAGCGAGCTCGTTTTGTACTGCTCGCCCGCGAGCTCGTTTCGTCTTTTTCTGCTCGTTTGCGAGCTTTTTTCATCATTTTCTTCTCGTATGCGAGCTTTCTTCATCATTTTCTTCTCGTATGCGAGATTTTTCTGTCATTTTCTGGTCGCATGCGAGCTCGTTTTGTACTGCTCGCTATCTTGTTTTGTCATTTTCTGCTCGCATGGGAGCATTTCTCGTCGTTTTCTGCTCGCATGCAAGCTCGTTTTTTTTGCTCGCCATCGAGCTTGTTTTGTCTTTTTTCGCTCGCATGCGGGCTTTTTCCCGTCTTTTTCTGCTCGCATGCGAGCTTGTTTTGTCTTTTTCCGCTCGCTGGCGAGCTTTTTCTGTCATTTTCTGCTCGGATGCGAGCTCGTTTTGTTTTGCTCGTCTGCGAGCTTGTTTTGTCGTTTTTCTGCTCGCATGCGAGCTTTTTTCGTCATTTTGTGTTCACATGCGAGCTTGTTTTGCCCTTTTCTGCTCGCATGTGAGCTTTTTTGGTCATTTTCTGCTCTCATGCGAGCTTTTTCTCGTCGTTTTCTGCACGCATGCGAGCTTGCATTATCTTTTTCCGCTCGCTTGCGAGCTTTTTTCGTCATTTTCTGCTTTCATGCGAGCTTTTCGTCGTTTTCTGCACGCATGCGAGCTTGTTTTGTCTTTTTCCGCTCGCTTGCGAGCTTTTTCTGTCATTTTCACCTCGCATGCGAGCTGTTTGCGTCATTTGCTGCTCGCATGCAACCTTTTTTCGTCATTTGCTGGTCGCATGCGAGCTTTTTTCGACATTTTCTGGTCGCAAGCGAGCTCGTTTTGTACTGCTCGCCCGCGAGCTTGTTTCGTCTTTTTCTGCTCGTTTGCGAGCTTTTGCTGTCATTTTCTGCTCGCATGCAAGCTTTTTTCTGTCATTTTCTGCTCGCATGCGAGCTTTTTTCGTCTTTTCCTGCTCGCATGCGAGCTTTTTTAGTCGTTTTCTGCTCGCATTCGAGCTTGTTTTGTACTGCTCGCCCGCGAGCTTGTTTTGTCTTTTTCTGCTCGCATGCGAGCTTTTTTCATCATTTTTTTCTCGTATGCGAGCTTTTTTCATCATTTTCTTCTCGCATGGGAGCATTTCTCGTCGTTTTCTGCTCGCATGCGAGCTTGTTTTGTCTTTTTCCGCTCGCTTGCGAGCTTTTTCTGTCATTTTCTGCT
>JAQGBJ010000227.1:0-52406 GCA_034698345.1 Sphaeridia pumilis
GGCACTTATCGCGCATCTTTTTTCGCTTGCTCCGCCGCGCAAGTGAGATTGATGGGTGCCCGCTCGGTCGCCATACCCAGGTTTGGATCAATCAAAGAATGCCGAACGAATGACGACTATAGCTTGTTGATATCTATCATAAATAACGCCCGAATATAGGCTTTACGCTGAAGGCTATATGATTACACCATGGCTATTTAGTTTGCAATTTCCTTGGCTGTTCTGCAAAGCACTCGATCGCAAGCTTGCTAAATATTGTTAAGTTAGCGTAATGATGCGACAATTATGTAAAAAGTTTGTTATTCAAGAAGTACGTTATTGGAATTTTGGAATACATTTCAGGATTTCAGGTGAAAGAGTTATGAGTTAGTGAATCGAAACAGTATGTATAGGAAAAGAATCATGAATTGCAAATCGTTTCAGTGAAGACGCTCTAACCCCGACATCTAGCGTCGAAAAGGAAGAGCTTTTGTAAGAGTCTCTCATAAGAGCGGGAGACAACGGGCGCGAAACAGGAGCGAGTATTGCAGGAGCTGTCGTCTCTGCTAGAGACTAGAGAATTCAATAACAGATCAAAGGCGACCGTTTGACTTCTCAAGTCAAAATTCAACCGCGGCAGATTTTAACCATTAATATTTTGTTTAACTATCATCTTATATTAATTTAATCAGTTCCACCGAAGGTGTCAACCAGTTGACCGGCGAATTCCGTTAGGAAAACGTGTCTTCTGTGTTTGGATTCTCATATAGCAGTGTGTTCAGAGTCGACAAAGAGGTAAGCGAGTTTTTGTTTACAAACTGCAATCACCTGAATCAGAATTTCACCTTTTTCAAACTAAAAGGTTTTTTACTTTGGTCTTGTAGTTCGAAAAGAAGGTTGATGGGCAACCATGGCTGCCAATAAGGAAAACATCGAAGTCGCAGAAGCCGAAATGGAGGCATCGACGGAAGAATCTGAAGATGACGTCGAGATGCCTGAAATGCCAAACGGTTTCGATTTAAGGCCATCTTACTTTGGCGGTATAATACCCAACCTCCGGAATTCAACGTATCTTGACAGAGATGAAGGCGTCATGAAAAAGTTGGAATTTGGAGATTACACATTGAATCAGGATCCTTCAGACTCAGAAGACCAGGATGAAAGAATCAAGACTTATCTACGGTTAAGACCAGTCAAGACGAAACTAGTGAATATCACGGACGAGTTGAATAATGTGAGTTGAAATGTAACAAAGTTTGTCCCTCTTTTTTAGTAGTAATGAGACTTCAATTGATTGATTTCAACGGTTTGCAGATTTTTAAGATGGAGAATTCCGAGACGCTTTGTGTAACTACCAGCCATTTGCGTCAAGCTGCGAATCTGGTAGGAGACTCGAAGTACAGATTTTGCAAAATTTTTCGCCCTAGTGATACACAAAGCACTGTGTTTGAGGAAGTAGTGAAGCCGCTGGTTGAAGGATTTCTTCAGGGAAAAAATTGCTTAGTTTTTAACTACGGAGCTACTAACTCTGGAAAGTCGTACACCATTCAAGGTAAGCCCAAGCCCATAAGGTTAGAATACGAAGATTTCCTAGTGTCCGTCCTAATGTGCAGTTATTATTATAAGCTATTATCTTCCAGGTTGTGGAACTCAGTTTGGCATGCTACCCCGAGCGCTGGAGTATCTTTATAACAGTATTGACGACAGGATTTGTAAGGGCGCTACAGCGAAACCGGATTTCTTTAAAACTTTTCAAAGTCTGACGCCCTCTGAAGTGAAAGAACTTAATAATGTTAAGAGCAAGATTCTTAAGACTGTGAAACAGGTTAGTTACCTGCTTGGTGGATTTGAATATCGGAGATGTCTGATAACAGTGCAATATCTGATCGAATATTCCAGAAAAATATGGAAGAAATGAATTCGTTTCGAGTTTCTTTGCTATCAAGAGCCTCTAATGCCACAGCTGTAATCAATAACCCAGTTTTGATGGATCAAATTTCTGCAGGTGCAGGTTAGGTTTCGGTCTAATTTTATCATAAATACCTTGTGACTTGTGGTTCTTCGTTTTAACTCGACTGCTGCTTGCAGATCAATCAACGAACAGATTGTCGACACAGGATCCTGACGAGACCTTGTATGCTGTATGGATATCTTTTGCTGAAATTTACAATGACCGAGTGTACGATCTGCTTGATGTCGACATTAGAGGCCCAAGGAAACGAGAACTGAAACTAATGACTGACAGGAAGGGCCGTGTACACATCAAAGGTGTGCTTCTATTTCCTCGGTACGGGATTATCGTTATGTAAAAGATCAACTGTACCTGTTTCATCTTGCAGGTCTCACTGAAGTGTGCGTGAATGATGCTTCGGAGGCGTTTCAGCTCTTTTTAGCTGGCAAAAACAATTTGAAGTTTGCTGCAACTCAAGCGAACGCAACTTCGAGCAGATCTCATTCGTTCTTCAACGTTAAACTCGTCTTCTTGGGAATTGCAGATAGAGTTGTGTACCCTAGGAAACTTGCCCAGTAAGAGATATTTATCAAAAATGCGTAGTTTACTGTTTCCAAAGTAGTCTCTTATGCTTTGTTTCAGAATGTCGTTCTGTGACTTGGCTGGAATAGAACGGGTGGCTCAAACAGGAAATTTTGGGGAAAGGCTGAAGGAGTCCGGAAGTATCAACCAGTCTTTGTTTGTGTTGATCAAATTAATTCGTGCAATGAGGTAACAGTTTTTGCCGGATTCGTAGCACATCTGTACGTACTACTAGTCGTTAAAGTTACATTTGATTTTGTTGTCGTGGCACAGGAAGCAACAAGAATCAGAACGTAGCACAACTGTTTTGCCGATTCGAGAGAGCAAGTTAACCAAGATTTTCTACCACTATCTGGTAAACTCCGCTCATACGCATATGATAGTTAATGTGAATCCTGACCCAGTTATGGTGGAGACTTCTCTCCAGGTGTTGCAGAATGCTGCAGAAACTAGCGAGGTAAGTAATAATGATAGTTTACAAGTTTTAGATGCTGTTCCGTAACTTTTCTTTGTTTAGGTCCTAATTTGCCGTCCAGTTAAAGCCCCGGTTCATGAGTCATCATTTTATCATCAACTACAAGCGTCAATCGTCCACACGAATGAGATTCGAAGGCATCTTGATGAAACTATGGATGCAGAAGATGATCACCAACCTCCTAGCCCTGAATCTCCTGAGTATGGCATGTCTACGGTGGTGGCAAACTCCAAAATACCCAGTCAAATTGCGGAGCAGAAAATTGCGACGCTAGAGGAAGAAGTGCGACGGCTCAAGGAAGAAAACTGTACTCTGGAAAGCAGGGTCCGAAATGAAATGCTTGAAGCCTTTGAAAAACTACAAGAAGAGTCCGATGCCTCGCAACAGTAAGATTCACAAAATAAACACAATGAGAGAATTCGGTCTTGCAATGTAATTGGATATTTCAGGGTAATAGCACAACGGATAGAAAGTGACAGTGCAGCTTTGAATGAAAGGAGGCTATCGCTGGCTGCTCAAGTTTGGAGAGTTTGCAAAAGTACTCAAGATAAGCAAGTCGGAACAAGCCCTGAAGCTCCAAAGACAACAATTGTTCCCCAGAATTTGCTGCACTCGCCTCGCCAAGAACTGCAATCTGTCATGGAAAAGAATCAGGTACGCTTTCCGAACACAAGGTTTTACTATCAAATGTTGTTATTAATATGACTTTTCCCTAATAGGTCCTCCAGAATGAACTCGATGATTTGAAAATCTCGTGCAAGAGCTTAGGAGCTTGTATCTCAGATCGAAATGGCACTATTTCTACGATGAAATTACAGATGGAAAATGCTGAAATTTCTCACAAAAATGAATTGCAAAAAATGCAACAGATTATTGAGGTAAGCACTAACACTGGATTCTTCAAAACGTTAACATTGAGCAACCACTTAAGATAATTTCTTGTTAGCTAAAAGATCAAGAAATCAAGAATTTGAAAACAACTGAACCTGAAAAGATGAAGATAGCAGCAGTTGCTCAAAATGAAAAACTGAATCAAGCCTTACATGAGCAAATTTCAAAGAATCAGGTAAGTGGAGGAAATTCCAGCAAAAAGTTTTAATGGTTTATACAATACATTAATTTCCTTACTTGGCCTGCAGGAAATCCAGAGAGATTTAGATGACGCCAAACAATTATGCTTAGACTATCACGCGAAACTTGAAGAAGCAAATGCGAAGCTTACTGAGTTGAATGATAAGGTCAATACTTTGGTAAGTACGCTTTCCTAAGAACATGTTGACTTGTAATTTACGGAAAAATTGAAACCAAATCATTTTGCAGTATAAGGAAAAGAAAACTCTCACAGAGGATAACGCAATTTTACATATGACAATGGAATCAATGGTGAGAATCAATTCTAAGTGACAGGAACAGGATTTAGACTGGATATGTGTAATTTAAGTGCGATTTGTTTTACAGGATACGCAAATTGAAGCTTGCAGGAGAGACCACACACAGTTTCTGCCGCGAAGATCCAGCCGTCGTAAACATAATTGATTCAGAAGGATAGCTTATAAAATGAATTCCGCTTTATTTTCAATTGTAGTCATGAAATACATCAATAACGTGTCACAAATAATTCTTGAATTTCTCAAGAGTTCTCATCTGAGCATGAAAGAACGTTTAGGTTTAGATTCCTGCTACCAGGTGCGCTATAGCTGAAATTGTTCGGAGCGTCTCCGTCTTCAGCTAAATTACTAAGACCGGAAGTCAAGATTCTCCCCTGAGATTGCAAAAGCGATTGTTGTAAACTTAAGGCGTGAGACTGGTAACTAGAATTAGATTCTGGTAAATTAGTTGAATCCCCCTCAGGTACCACATCCGTCTCGTTCAATGTTTCAGAAATTTGATCTCGCGGGCTGCCAAAGTTGAGTGGACGAGGTTGTTTCCTTTTCGATGACTTCACGGAACCTCCATACACCAAAGAGCTTAGTCTGACTTTTCTATTCTCTAAACTTCGCTGCTTATCGTGATGTACGCTTGGAAGGTTGAAAGGGTTCACGAGCGGCTGCGATAGCAGAGGAATTCCTTTTTCATTTAAATGGGCAAATGAAGACCCTACGCTTCCGTTAGGCTGAGAAACTTCACACGATTTTGCTTCGTACTGCCATCGCGGTGTATCGGTATGTTCATTAGTCTGAACTAGGCAAGACGATACCTGCAACAATTACACAGTATTAGTACGAAAACATCCTTTAGCTTGGAGTCACCTAAATAGTTCTAGTTCATTACCTCTTTTGAATTACAGTTACAATCTCTTGAGTGAGACACTGCAGAAGCATTAGTATTATTGGATTTGGAGGGTTCTTCCATTTCGGGTCCGGATCCCATACCCGCAGTATTCAAGGCAGCTTCAGGATCAGAGGATAACCCTGGTGAGGCAGGTACGGTGGGAGTTATAGAGAAAGATTGTCCAAAATACCCGGTGTTACAGATACGAACCATGTTTCCGGAAGGAGCGCTGCCATCTAAAACAATACCATCTTCAGTTCACATCTGCTGCAGCTCGTATATAGTTCTGCTACGTACTCAAAGGTTACCTGCAGATTGTGATTGCTCAACTTTGGTGATAGTGATTCCCGGAGGGAGTTTCAATCTTGATAAATCAATCTCAGCATTGGAACTGTGAGAAGGAACAGGAGGAGGACTAGGTGGAAGAGCTTTGGCAGTGCTTTCCGAAATATTTGGAGCCGGATTTGGGGCACTAGTAGCAATTCCACCAACGTGTGAGTACGCGTTGGGGGCAAAGTGAGAGACTGGAGCGACTGGAGGCATCGTGACCTGTGTCTTTATCTTTTCTTCCACCGGCTGGGAGGTAGGTTCTAACGCCTTATCTTTCTTTCGATTTCGCTTTTTCTTAGATTTCTTCTTGCCAGAAACTTCTACTTCTGGAAAATGAGGATCTTCAGGTTCACCATCAGGCTTAATAACTGCGAAATATGAATCTTTCTCTATTAAACTGATTACGTCAAGAGACGTTCCTAAAATAGTTAGCACTATACCTTGACCGTTACAGAGAGTATAGAGAATATCTTCAGCTCCTTGACGATTCTTCATACTGATTGTTACAGTTGTATCAGAATAATGCGGGTGGCGTCTGATGGTGACCATCTCTGGCTTGGCTCCTGCTTCTTTTTGTGGTACTTGTTCGGCAGGTCTTGGAGCATCATTTTGCGGCATGCCATTCCACTTGTTCATTCCCCCATTTGCTCTTTGTATATCTACGGAAGACCCCGCAGATTCATTCACAATCCGGATGGGACTAGAACTTTTGTTGTTTCCCATTTGCTTGTTCTTCTTTTTCTTGCTCTTTGAACTGGACGAAGTGTTCGTAGTAGCGACTGACGCATTGGAGTTTGAGACACCCGACGCAGTCGTAACTATTTTCCCACCTTGAGCCACCCTGTGAACTGAACCGAGTTTATCTTCTCTAGCTATGAGCGGTACTGCGTTTATCACTGAATGAGGAAGGGCATCTATGTTATAGGCACGTTCTACTGAATTCGGGTGGGGATAATGCATTTGTCCGTATCCCATTGCTTGGGCTGGCGTTCCTGGTTGAAAGGCGTAGCCAGGTGGCATTGGAGACTCTCGAACTCGATCAACTGGCTCCCATCCGCTGTACGAAGATTTCCATGGAGCAGTTATAGTCACTTGTTCATCGCCAATCAAAGAACACGAAACTCCCCTGGATGTAAATGTCTTTTTCTTAGAACCTGCCAAAGTCACATCATCAGCATGAATTATTTCAAAAACAGCAAAGTCTAATGTTTTAAGGTTCAGCTACCAATGATAATCGTTTCTGTCTGTGTTGATGATATGCTAGAATCTGTCTGTTGACCAGCATCCACTTTG
The DNA here is from genome assembly GCA_034698345.1 of Sphaeridia pumilis. Taxonomy (NCBI): domain Eukaryota; kingdom Metazoa; phylum Arthropoda; class Collembola; order Symphypleona; family Sminthurididae; genus Sphaeridia; species Sphaeridia pumilis. The sequence continues at coordinate 6,882 of JAQGBJ010000227.1, forward strand.
TTGTTGCTTTTATTGTTCCCCTTCTTTTTCTTCTTGCCGCCGATCTTCATCCCTTGCATTGCTCGTTCAAGCTGTTCTTCAGCAAGTCGGCGTTCCAGCTCTTCCCTTCGAAGTCTTTCGGCTTCTTGAGCTTCAATAATTCGTCTCTCTTCCTCCTGCAAAGTGATTGACAACTCCTTTTTAATTCTCTGACTGACCGAGTGAGACTTGATTGTCCTTAACGCTTTCGATTAACGCATGCACCTTTTTCTGCTTCTGCCTGGCCTTCTTGGCAGCCTTCTTTGGATCTGAAGCAGATTGATCATGGCTGTCTACGTTGATCATTTCCACAAGTCTATCAACATCTTCAGTGCCCAGCATTCCCCGGGTAAAAACCGGCTTCGGTCGCTTCTTATTCATGTTTTAATACCAGTTGCCGCAGGTCTATGGAAGATTCAAAGGATATCAGACTATCGTGTGCAACTTTGAATGCCCCAAAAAGTTTTTTCTTTGTACAAAAGCTTACCAAATCATCGTGAAATCAAACAAACTGTTCATAGGACTAAATTTTCGCAAAAAAGCACAAAAGTACAAAAGTTTGTTTTCAAGTTTTGCCCGCTGCCTCCGTATATCCTTTGAATTTCGCGCCTGCTTTCTTGGCGCATGTTTTAGCTTATCTTTGTTGGATCCGTCGGATGGCCACCAATTGTTAGTTTCTTGGTTATAATAACAGCTCCAAATCGGGTCTAGAATTTACCTAAAAACAGTTTATCGCTACTTCAAGTTACAGCATCATTGCACAAAACGAATTACATCAAAATCTCCAGGTGCAAAATTGGAGATGCCGGGGATCGAACCCGGGGCCTTTCACATGCAAAGCGAACGCTCTACCACTGAGCTACATCCCCTTCTTGACGGAACTGGCTCTTTTAGACTTAGTTGAGCGGGCTTAATGCTGAACCTCGCTTAGCATCTCGATTAGCTGAGAAACTAACTTGCGATATTTTGTACCAAGAATACTTTTCTGGAGTGCAGCGTATTTCTGGTTTACAATGATTGGCGAGTCACAGAACAGGTGTGTTGATTGATGCAAGCAGCAAAGCCTTTCAGTACATAACAGCTAATTCATATAAGCTCCAACAAACGTTTTTGTAATCATAAATTTATTCTGTTCTTCTGAATCACAGGTCATTCCAGGTAAGTTGATTTTTAAATATCGCGAATACATGTAAAAATACATTACACATTAACACCTTGCTAGCACTAAATTTTACTTTCAGAGATTTTAAACACATTTATGAATCTTTGAAAGCTTTTTGAATGACGGGCATGTGCGAAAACTCAACCACATCGTAGTAGTAGACATGAAAAAACGAGAGGATTCTTTCAAAAATAGTTTTGAATCTAGAACCCTGGAACATCAACGTACGTGTTCGCAATCCCATTACACTCTCTTAAACCCCTCTCTGAAATTTCGCAAAAATGCTCAGCCAGCTAATTGTGTGTAATGAAATTTTCGGCATTCAGAAACATAATTTTTACGAACATTCTGCAGGATAATTACATGACGATACATGTCTCCCTGTGGTAAGTAAAATAACACTGCAGCGAAAAACCCCTTTCGGAAAGAAAAACCTTAAAAAATCTAATGCAGTATTATGACACGAGACAAACATGATTCCGTCGTGTTACATACTGTGAGCAGCAAGATTTTTAAACTTGGATGAATACATACAAACAAACGTATATCGGCTACTTATTCGCGTATACAATATCACAAATTGACACTCTGTTTATAATTCTATGTCTTGGTAATTTCATAAGTTACGCCTTTGTATACTAAAGACTTTCATTTATATAGACTGGTGAAAGCTGACTTTTATATCTTGTCATGATATTTTCAATTTGCAACAGTGACAGGAGTGAGATCAGTTTCTGATTTTTCGGTCTGCGGAATAGTGACACTTTTTGAATTGCTGCCCCGCCTATTCCAGTTGGTCAGGCTAGTAAGCTCGGAGTTGAAGGTGGTGGTTGAGACGTCGTCATAGTCGTCAACTTGGCGATTCTTATTGTTGTGGAACGAAGCGTGCTTACTTCGGATATTGTTGAGGCGCTGTTGATGTCTTCGTGCCCGGTTGGCCACTGGTCCCGTCGTCGCTCCGCCGTTGGCCGCAGCGGGGTCAAGAGAATCGCCATCCAAGCCGCCGTTCTTTTGACTTCGACGGTACTCGTGAAATCGGTATGAAGCTCGTATCTGTCCATGGAAACAGAAAAATTTCACCAAGTGTCTTTTAACATTTCATTGAGGTTCTGGTAGTGGTAAAAAGGACATGATCACAAACGGACGGGAGGTGTGTTATATCCAGATGGACGATGGTAAGTACTCCCTCGGAGCAAATGGGTCTATTGAAAATAATAACAAACTGAAAAAGTAAACAAAAATCGGGGACAAACAAGTATTGACATAAAAATGTTGTGCATAACAATATACATATATGACCGACAGATTCTGGAACGAAAGTCGAGGCGGTCAGAAAATATAAGAAAATGCTCATGTGTGTACTTACTTTACTTCGATCAAAGTCGGAAACTTCTGAGCAAGGTGAGTCTGCCCGACGGCCAATGCATATACTCATGCATCGAAGACGTGCCCGGAACTCGCGCTGAAATTTATCCTGCAACAACAGAATAGAAATGATATATCGGTAAAAGTTTTCCTTTATTCTATTTTCGTCGTGATCTTGGCCAAACATTTTTCTTCCACTGCTGCCTTTCTCACCAGCTCATAATAATGCTTTCCCTTTGGATAGTTCCATTTACAACAAGGCTGAATGAAGGGCTATAGGAACGGAGTTTCGACGGGTAATGGAGAGATTTTAGCAAGAAAATATCAAGTATTGCGCCATCAGTAATTCAAGCATACAGAATAGGTCGAATAAACTGAAGCGCTAGTTTTCAATGTAATGATATTGCTCAAGCCATATCTTCACGGGTCCGTAAACAAAGAAATATTCAAAGAATGGACCGACAACAAAATCTCTTCAATCTAGTAAGGTTTCCTGGTTTCCAATTTCTCGGACTGCAAGTTATGAGTCGTAACTTATGACCCGGGAAGTTGGTCGGGATCGATTAGGATTCGGTGGAATCGAAATGTCCCTCAGGTTTAATGTGAACAAAAAAGCCTTTCACGGTTCATTTAAAGAATATGAAACAAAACATTTTGTTGCAGCTGCAGCCCAAAAGTTGACTTCAACTTTTACGCAAGATGATTTCAACAGCAAAAATCCAAAGTGAAAGCTGCTTAAACGGTATATTTTTCGAGTTGTTCCTCCAGGAGTATTTCGTTTAGCAATGCAGCTATTGAATACAGGGAAAGCCCACGAAAAATAGAGAAAGAGATCAGGCAGGAAGGACACAAACAATAGAACTGGAGAAAGTACGTGGACAACAAAAAGTTTGATGTTTGGTGAAATATGAGGCATCTGTGCGAGAAAAACCAATATATATTTTGGGTCAATTTTTCTTACGGAAACACAATGCAAGTTTCCCTTCCCTACCGATTATCCATTTATGCCAACAAACACAAACCAGCCAGAATTATACGCATTAGATGTAGTTCAGCAGGCTATTGCTGGATATCAAGGTTATCTTGCACTTTTTCACAAGAGAAAGAAACATTCCCACATGTCAGCCCTACTGACACTTGCAAGGTCTGACTGAAATGTAATAAAACTTGAGTGTATCTGATGGATACTGGATACCTCAACAAGTCTGTTGGCTGAGCCAAATCATAAGTTGTGTAGCAGGCAGCAACAACAACTAAACCACAAAAGTCTAGAGTTTAGACTTGACGTTTAATTACTTAAAGCTCTGCTAACTTTTGTGCTAAGGGAGTGGAAACTAAAACTGTGAGAATCTGATGGAGGAGGGGGAAGTCGACGAGAATGTTGATCATGTGGCCAAGTACTTGCGGAACCGTTGACATTCCCAGAACCCAAATTGTACAATCTAAAAGTCAGTAGGAAAAATGGCGGCAATTTACTCTTGTCACGGTTCTTGCTTTACGTGTATGTGTGTATCTGCGGTGTGGGTTTGCGCTTTCACCGGCTGGAATCCTTGTTCTCACACATTTAAAAAGAAGACCTTCTTTGACTGTGACTGACTTGTAAACCTCCAGTGGCGACGGCGGCTCCCAAGACGACGACAACAAGGGAAACTGGTTGCATAATGTCGGGATATTATGGTAAAATGGGATGTGTATGTGGATGCATGTAATGTGAGGGAAAAACTTGGCCAATAAAAACTCTCGCTTCGATGCTTCCGATTGTGGAGGCTGCGAAGGGCAAGTGCGAATTCTTTAGCTTTATCGTCTCATTAAGTATAGCATTCACCAAATTCCCAAACTCCATTTAACCGTGATTTTATCAAGTTTGCTTCCTTGAGAATCTTTCCCACAGCGTGTCTTTTTTCTCGAAGACGAGGACGAGGCTGTGTAACAAGTACAGAGATCTTTCTCCGCAAACTTCCAAAGTCTTCAGGCCGGAAAAATTGATGAAAGCAAACTGCGATACTGTACTCGCTTAGATACTCGATGCTTGTGTGCCTTATTTTCCCCACTACTTTCGATGGATTTCCCATCATGACAAGCTGACGACGACAATCCCGCTGATTCCAGCCAATACAAAAGCCATATAAATGCATACAAGAGCGCAACTTGCATAGTTCTCACGGCCTTGAAACAGTTCTCAATAGGGGTGTACGAGTTTTGTCTTTTGGCAATGTGCATAAATACAAAAGCGTCGATAAGTCGCAGATAACTGTGCTCAAACTGTACAACAACGACAACTGTTTGTTTTTTCCTTGCCAGCACCTGTATCTTGATTGACTTTTCCAAAGTTGGAAGTCGTACACGTGTACAACTTTTGTGCCTCGAAAGGGGCAGGAGAATTGGCGTTTCTTATATAAATATACCCGTACAACGTTTATGTGGAGCGTTGCGAAATTTTACGAAACTTTTGCAACTTCCGTTCTAATTTAAAAGTCAAATTTTACCTTTGTGTACTTTACTGCGTGTCTCAGTGGCTGAGACAGGTAACATGATTTGTGTATAACAAAACACAACTTGGGCTCCTGGGTAGTATTGATTGCGCATAATAATCAAGCCCAACTTTGCTATTGTATCTTTCAGTTAAGTTGCCGAATTTTCTTGGTAAACTTTCAATACCCTTTGTGTGTTTGCCAAGTTCTCAGATTTACTTTGAAAGAATCCTTTAGATTCCCTACCAGACATTTGCGCCTGGTCTTCAGTCTGTAGCAAAATATATACTGCTTAATATAAACACCAATTCTGTACTTTTGCTGGTTTTGAAGTTTCTGACGTGGCTGGTTGTGTGGTCAAAATTAGTACCAAGGATACAAGATAAGTTTTTGGATAAAGTAAAGCGTTGGGTCGCTGGTAGACAGTGTGAAACAGATTGAAACACAGTTGAAACTGTGGCTTTTCTAAATACCGCCAAACTTTGTCCTAATATTCATAGCTGGGAGCAGGCATTTACAAAGATCTTGATGTTTTTGACTCTTGACAGCTTGTTTTGGTTGATGTTACGGTAATCTTTTTGAAGACTAAAACGCACGCTAATGGACGTAAAAGCTCGAAAATAATCTTCAATATTAAATGTACATGGCCATGGCTTTATACATCGTCGCCGCCATTCCGTAAATATCATTTGCCGTTAGAGCAAGTAAGAAAGGCTTTTACTGGGGAAAGCAGTTTTGATTTAGTATTCAAGTCTCATCAGCTTCAAAAAAGCAGCTTGCTTTCACCATACACTATGCATGTATTTTATCTATTATCAACAAGCTTTCACAAAGATTTGCTGAGGCTAGCATAAAATCTTGTAGATTTAAAACACACGAGCCATATTTTCAGCATAAAGGAAACTTGATAAAATACTCTCTTTGTTCCGCTTAATCTTGTTTGGGCACGCTCTTAATGACAAGTTTTTATTGTAAGATAAATATAATACCTACAAGTATTTGCAAAATCCCTTTTCATTTTCCGACGTGAATTCCTGCTCTTTCTTACGATACTGATTCCGAAGGATGCATGTGGATAATTGCGTTAGGATTTGATGAACGCTTTCGCAATTCTTGATTTTTACCACTCACGCGTCCACCAAAAACATGCATAAAGAACATTACATTGTGTTCTGTTTTTGCACGTCGTACGAGTACCATTAGCCAAGACGTATTCAACATCATGTCGGACTTATACACATGAATTGTCCAGGAAAGTTGGATAGCATTGATATCAAATGACGTGAAAAGAAATGATTCATGTACACGATTGTCAGGCAAAAATGTCTAAATGATAGAAACTACATGCTCATGAAAGTATGCATCACAGTAACAAGGTGATGAGAAGTTTGTTGCCTGAAGTCTCCTCTACAAAAACTTAGTACAGAAAGGATTGTTGGCACTTTCACTTTGGGACTGTTATTTTCCCGTTATCTCTTCTGTTCATAGGCTATAGTTACCAGCCTAGACTACTACAGTTGTGTCTGCTGTTGATTAAAAAGAAATTTATATTTCTGAGCAGCAATCGCCAGCATTAATCTATCATTTACCGTTCAGTCTGTATTCTTTCTTGTTCAGCCATGCAAATCCGCCATATTGCAACTCCTTCAAGTTTGTCTAGAGATCAAACGGAATAAAAGAAGAAGCACAAAACCGATTTGAATTGGACATAAAAAGCTGCTTTCTTTCATGATCGCTGAAGATCCTCACTTGAAAAACTTGCACAAGATCAACAAGAGAGCAAACAAACAATTCCAGGACGCGGTAATATATACCGTGACGATAATCGTTAAATTTACCGCCAGTACACGCACCGCCCCACGCGCTCTGAGTAAGATCATAGAACGTCTTTTTCTTAAACTACTTCGTAACAGCAATTTTCCGCAAAAGGTTGAGAAATCTGGTGGAAAAATCTATTGAGGAATAGCAAACACGAGAAGCAGCATATTTTCGTGAATACCCCTTTTTAAGACGAAACTGGTGAAAAGATGGCGGATGAGGAGCACAATGCAAATATAATGAGCATTTCTCGTTATTGCCGATTGTCACGCACCCAAAGTCTATTATTACAAGGCTTTCACTGGTCCCTTCTTTCTCTTCTGACAACAATACACTCTTTGTCACCAGTTAGTTAGGAATAATACCAACGCCAAAAAAACATTGGATTTCGCATTCACTGATTTCGTCACAAGAAATGGCGACAACAATGCACTAAAACTGCCGGCCGAGTTCATTCAAGCAATCCTTCGAGTCGGAAGTCCATTACTGATCAATCATCAGACAGGGTGTTGAAAGCTTCATAACAACAGGGAATGCAAGGGTTAAACAAAATTGAATGAATTTACAAACTGCAAGTTGAACAATCTACTCAATCATGCAAAAAACCGGAAGGAAACTACGAGGAAGGAGGTCGTATCGGATATACGCAGGTTGCATGTCGGTAATTGTGCAAATCACGGAAACAGTTTGCTCCAAGGTTTTTGTATAAAAAACAATTAATTTTGAGTTTATTAAGCTAGTATAATTCGATAGCTGGAGGTTTGCAATCTATCGCGATTGTGAACGTCTTGCTCTTCCAAGGAAATGTTGCCTACAACGAGGGAGTTTATTGAGAAAAAAGAAAAGAAGTGTGCGACATATTCTTCACCGACAACATTTGAGGTAGACCATGGGCATAGTGAAGCAACTTCTTCAAGACCAAGAAGAAGAACAAAAAGAGCGCAGCTATAGAAATTCAACTTGGTAGTTGCCTTCTCGAGAGATTTATGTGAGCGGGAATAGATTACCAATATAGTTAGGAGAAAGCCGGCCTAGGATTAGTGAGTGGTAAGAAAGCCTCGGGTAGAATCAATCTCTCTGCCATTGTGTCGCTCCATTACGACATTTCTTTGAAATTTTGTCTAACATTCATATACACATGCTGTATAATACCAAGGCAGTCAATTTCAGGTTTCACAGTTTCACTCGAAGTTTTCTGGTGCCAGGCCACTTATAATGACACGACAGATTTTCGACTGCCTAAGAATGGCATCAAAGGGAAAAACTATCAAGGAACATTAACTTGGCTGAACAAGGTTAGCTTGCTAGGCTGTAGAAAGAGTAGGTGCTTTACTAGATTTTAATGGGCTTAAAAGAGTCTTTGGCGGGTGAAGACGTTTGAAGGGGACTTGAGTCAAGACGGCTCATAATGACAGAATAAGTATGACAAATACATTTCTCTTTCCGTTCACCTGCAAACATTATATATGGCTTCGCACTTGAAAAAAAGAAGAAGTCCAAAAAACTCTGGACCACGAAACACTTGAGAAAACGTGAGTGTTTTCACAAGCGATTTAATATTGGCATCAGACTCTTTCGATAAAGACCGACACTTGATGCTCTCAACGGCACGCCAAAAACGTATGAGACGCTGTAAATGCCTTGAAACGGTCCTTAAAAAAATAAATTACATTTTTGAAGAAACTGTTTCCTTCAACCGCGTCTAATTGGCCAATGTTAAAAATAAAACCGACTGTAAGCAAGTATGAAGGCCACATGCGACTTCTTTGTTGGCCACAACACGTGCTTCAGTCAGTCAGCGCCTCAAGTTTCGCAATACAAATCTTTGTTGCAAGTTTTGGGCGACTTGGAGAGAAGCTTTCACCCAATCGGATGCTGACAACGACAAGACTATCCAAAAGAGATCTTGTTCGGTCGAGGTACTTTTGGAACAAGGCCGAGTTTAAACACTTTTCACTGTTCTCTGCCTTATCCCTGATGATGGATGTGCGTCTTAGGAGCAGAATGGAAGTCTACTTTTCTAGTGCAAAATGTGAAAAGACTTGCTGAAGAGAGATTTGAGGCCCTGAATTGAGCCTAATGGAGAGAAATGGGTAAAGGTTGAGACGTGCCTTCTTTTATTTGTCCTCTGCATAGAATTTGTACCCTTTTTCTTCAAAAAGTACCAAAATGCAACAGCAAAATGTGTGGCGAATATATTTCAGTTCAAATGACGTTGTCAAAAACTTCAAGACCAAGGGATATCAAAAGGCACGTGTGCCGAGTACGAGTATAACTATCACGAGCAAATTATGACAACACTGTGGGAATACACAAGTTTTGCTTTTTGAGGCATTCAGTCAGGGAATTATTGACAGTGTTTTTGGAATGTTTACAGTTGTGTATGAGTATTTATCAGCAAGAAAGTTTTCGAGAGAAACCTAAAGTGCTATAGCGCCGCGAGGAATATATTCGGTGGGAACCATAGATATGAATCGCTTTCTTTGCAAAAAAATAGCGAGACAGGATGCTGAAGCAAGTGAGTTGTTGTGTGTGTCTAACAGATATTTATATTTACTGCTGAGTAAAAGTACTTACGTTATATATGGCGTAGATGAAAGGGTTGCAGCACGAGTTCGACATGGCCATCTAGAAACAAAGAGCATAAATTTTACTTAGGCCGTTCCAGACACTTGTTTCACTTACGTCTCACGTTTTTCAGCAACGACATAAGTTGTAGACATGCTTCTGTAAGACGTCGTTCAATCCTTCTGCTTGAGAATATGTATTTCCAATGTACAAAATCGTTTCCTTGTCTTCTTGTGTGGTTTATAAGCGTCTACAGAGGCATTGAAATACTTGTTGAAAGATTGCAATCTACTTGGATAAAATCCGCAAGGAATACTCGAGTTGAGCTAGGTTGACTTTTCTATTAATTCCTAATAGCAGTTGCTTGCATATTATTCCATCCTTTATTGCTCGCTTGCTAGGAGTGAAAGCGCTCATAAATTACCACGTTACTGCACAGCTCGCTTCTTACTCGCTCAAGACACAAATTTTATTTACAAAACAGAACATCTGTCGACGGAATAATATAAAATAGCCGCACACAGTTTAAATTCAACCAGCAGGCGTCACATTGTAGTTTTTGCTACACCACACAAATCCTAGTTTCTTCTCCCTCAGGGAGTCTAAAGTATACGTGTCAAATGTTTTTCCCTTGAATGTGATGGAAATATTAATGCCGTCCTTTAAAAAATGGTCACTCACCATATGCATTCCGAACCAAACCATGTTGATGTACTGAAACCTGAAAAACAAGAGTCAGTCTTTAGTAACGCCGCAAACTTTGATGTCTCGTGGTATAGCATTTATATATACAAATAGGATCCAAGTTTTGGATTCAAATGTTGACTCGATTTCTTAGGCTTTGCTTGTAGCTTATGAATATATAGATTATATAATTCCCCAATCCTTAATACCTTTTCATGTTCAGGTTTAGAGAAGTAACTGATCACATGTGTACAATGTTTGACACATATTGTATATAAATGCAAACCTTCAACTTTGCGACGGTAATGCAACAACAAGAATTTCTAAAAGGAAGCTTTTCTGAAACTTATATTCCTGCATAACTTTAGAAGAGAAAGGTCGTAAAAGAGTATAATTTTATTATTACGTAATGTTAAATGAAACATCTACACACGCACACATTTACAGCTGCGCTCACAGCGTTATATTATTTCCCTAATTGCACGTCATATAATTTCAAGTGTCGTTCCTGTAATTAGCCTCTGTAGGCACATTTGTCACTCGACAAATTACAACAGAGTCAAAAGAGCTAACTGTTTTCTTCTTCAAGGTCTCTTTCCTTTACGAGTCGCTCAGCCACTTGTAGAAACAGCAAAATAGCCTTTGCTCTTCCAGCTCAACTGGAAATAATAAACACTTTGGCGAATCAAGCTCAGCAGCAGAACCTTTCGCCTCGAAGAGCTCTTGAGCTCGACAAAGTGGTTTCTTATGGTTGATTTCCGCCAAGAAACCCATAACAGGCAACATCACCAGCGGCACATCCCGTGTTTCGTGTCAAAAACTTCTATTGGCGGTGAAACTAGGCGCTCAAAATTAAATTTATGTTAGGTGCGCAAATTATGTGGATGTTTCGGATCTAATCCGATTGTGCTTGGCAACTTGGCATGTCTGAAGAAAAAAAGATTTAGCACGAAAACGCACACTTACTTATTAATTTCTTCAATATAGCTCGAGAGAAAGTTGTACGACTGTAATGGAAGCCAACAGAGAGCAAATAGGAGAACGACGACTGCCAGCATCTTGATGACCTGAAAAAACGCACAATTAATTTCATTATTTCCATCCTTCTCCTACTCTTCCGAAAACAAGTTGCTTAATCTTGGATTCGCACGAAAGCCACTGCTGTCGTCACAGAGACACAAACAGATTCCAGTTCCCTGTATTTGTTCAATAGATAACAAATTCTATCGGGATTCAAGCAAGATTTCCACAAGATCCACCGAGTAAATACAAACAAAACAATGTTTATTCGCCACAGAAAACTGCAATCCGCCCAAAGTATATACAGCAGCAGCAACAACAGATTCTCAACTTGAGCGGATTACAAGAGTAAGCAGTGGTCACGAAAATGGTGGAAATAGCGCCGGATTTGTTCCTTACAAAGTGCTCTGAATTCTACTGAATTCTTTCTGGTGAACGTTTCGGCAATTTCGTTTGTAGAAAAAGATCAAGCTCTCGATATTGGCCACAAAAATATGACCATTTAAAGAAATAATTACGCCACAGGCCGGCAGAACCGAAATTCACCTCACTTTTACCAACAGCCGCTGATGGCTCTGAGTGGAGGTAAGGATTTTTAAAGATGTGGGCGGAATTCGAATGAGTATCTTGAAGATATTATAAAACATAAAAGCAAGTATGGAATGAAATGAGCCGATGCAGTTTCGCACTTTTACGAGATGAATTACGTGGATATTAGCGAGAAGCAGTACTGGAGAACCAATTCAAGCGATTTGAGAGAATAGCAGCAAACCATTAATAGGAAATAGGCGAGACATAAAGCATTATTGCAGCTGAAATGGTCTCTGACCATCCTCATTAATGGACGTTAATGCTCAGTCAGTATTCGGAGGATGTAAATGGAAAAGGCATGGCAGAAACTCTTTTGGCCGTAACCTAGACAGTTGGCAAAGGATGGAATTTTGATACTGATTGTATTGATTGCAAAAGACGGGCCGCCGTTGAGTGTGTGGGTGTGTATGTGTATACACATCAGACGTGAGTGCGGCCGATACATATAACATAACATGACTTTGTGCAAAACCACAAGAACGACAAAGTTGTGGCCAACTTACAACAGCTTCAAAACTTATTCCACTCGAGGGACAAAAAGACAGTCAACCCACTCTCTTGTTAAGACAAAAGTTTATTAACTAATACACGAATGAGGATTCGTAAAAGAGCAAGTCTCGCCTGGAAATTCGTCTCACGATTCACATACTCATTGCCACCAATTAAAAAAGTTTGCTCTTGAATTGAGCTTAATTGCCATATTTTGACTGACTGACTCACTCACACACAGTTGATCAACTATTGGTTTGGCCTTGGAAGTCTCACAAGAAAGACGTTGACACTTTCTAACCGTTTCTTATTCGGCTGGCTTTCTGTAAGAGTATTAGTAGAAGAATCAAAAAGTTGCGGAAGAGGATTTGAATTCTGCCTCCTGAGAATCTCAAAAGTGACAAATGTCATCAGAACCTTACGTAATGCGCCCTTGATGACATTTCATTTTCCTGATTGCTTGACACTTGACATTTAAAGTCTGATTAATTATTCACAAATTCGACAAGATGAAAAAAATATCTCTGATGCGGTACAAAAAATGCTGAAATTTTTGGCAAAATATTTCCAAATTGTTCGCAATCTCCTGATCCTTCCAAGGTCATATTGATAGGTTACATACAACTTCAATATTCCTCCACTCTTTTACGCGGTTGCTTCCACTCTTTTAAGCTATCGACCACAATTTGTTCGTATTCAAGCAACTCATACACTTTCGATACAAGACGATAAAGCTTGAATCTCTCTCACCTCCAACCAGAATTGCGCAGGGTCAAACAATTACAATCTTTTCACTGTTTCATCAAACTGACTAAGGACGCGCAACTTGGCGTTCCAAAACATAAGCATGCAATCTTATTCATGAATCGCTGGGCTGGAAGCTCTGTCACCAACTGGACAGAGGCTGCAACAAGCGCCTATTACCCGAGTGTGTCTCTGCAGGCTGCGGCGGCCATACGAGTATATACTGGATTCGCAAGTAGCGGATTCTTTTCATTTTTTCCTCAATGAGACGAAAAGAATGCTGCTTAATTACATACTTGGACCAGATACTTCTGGACAAGAAACGGAAGCAGCTGGATAAAAAATGCTTTATATGCTTCACCCACACCAGCCCAGTACTGCTGGACTGCTGGCCTGGCTGCTCAATGTGTGGTCACACAGAAACATTTCTTCCGAGAGAAACTCCAGTATCAGAAACACTCCTTATATATGAAGTCCAAAGGAGAAAGCTCCAAGAAAAAGAGCATCTTGTTTACATTGCAAGCACTTAAGACCAAGGAAAGCAAAAAGTGCTCATCTCCATTGTAACTTGAACAAGCTTTTCCGCAACTGATACAACTGTGAGCCCACAGATAAGCGGCGGAGCTATTGAAGCAAATATGTACGCTTCTGAAAAACAAGCACTTTGTCTGTTTCTTATAAAACTATACATACTGAACGGCTCTTTGAAGTTTGAATTCTGAACACGTTTGAATAGTGTGAAAACAAAGTTAAAAGAATGGTTTACCGCAAAAATGAAATTTTCGCAAGGAAAGTGATGAAAGCAGGAATGTGAAAGCAAATTGCACAAGCCGCTTCCTCAATGGATGCTTCAGACTCGCCTCCGTCTAGCAAAGGTTCAAATTTTGAAGTACTTTGGCAATGGTAGTTAGATCTGCAGGAAGTAATTAAGTTTCAAGGGTTTTGCAGAGCGACTACAAAGAAATTCCACTACTGTATTTTATGAATCGACCGTCCAACCCTTTCGTTTGGGTATCAAGATTTTACGTCGGCGATCACGTTGGAACATCCTCAATATCAAGTTTCCGACTCTGTACACATTCATAGAAACTGGTAAGAAGAGCCACGGCGAAATAGTCGAGACGGAATGAATGAATCCTTATCCGCGCAAGTAACCTTGTGTCGAGCAAGTGTAGCAACTATGAATCTAACAGTATGTCTCTAAGAAATTAATTTCACCAAGTCTACCAAGAAACCGTAGTTTGCTATACGTATTCGGAAAAATTTCATACGCGTGCCAGCCAGCTAACAGGAGAAGCAAAAAAGGGCTGCTTGCTGACCCCAGTTTTAATTTTCCCGAGTGGAATCCTAATATGAAGAAAATGCACACTTGACAAAAAGAGGTGCTGACGGACATGAGAAGAAAAAGTTTTTAGCTCAGAAAGCAAGTAAGCAAAGTGTCCCCGGCCGAACCCTGTTTGTTGTTCGTTCTATTCTTATGAAGATTCTGGGCAGTGGCAACCGTGGTAAAAGTGGAGCCTATTGGAAAAGTTGGTAGTGGAGAAACTTTTGCGAGCCAACCAGATCCCACGTTGTGGCTGCCTCAACTTGTTTGGGTGTCAGTCGTAATGAAAGACTTAAATCAGACATATTTAGTTTAAGAGTACGTATTACAGAATTTCTCTTGCTCTCCCGAAATCGGCCGAAAATAGTAAACAGCATCACCAGCGACTTTTACATGTGTATTTCCAGGCCTGCATCCAACTTTACCCAAGAGTACTAAATTCCCCTGAAACCCTTTAATAAGTGACCTCGTAAACTTTTCTAGTCTTTATTCCCAGTAAAATCGTCTGCAACATTGATGGCGCGGGTCTAATGTAATTACTGTTTCAATCAACAAAATCTTTCTTTTGGCGAACCGAATTGAAAGTTTCGCTCAAACCTCAAGAGCGGAAATTGTGTCTTTTTCACGACATTTTTAGCTCATGCGACAAAATGCTGAATAAGCAGTAACTGACTTTTCAGCCGTTTTGCTGCCTTGGGAATAAACCAGTCAATCAAGTCAAAATCAAAGTGATAAAGAATATACTTGTATTTTCCTCGTTTGCTGACCATAAAGATTCAAGGACAAATGCTTAAGGAGCCTATTTGCAGACGTTTTTCTTTCTCCGCTCACCAGTATTATTCGCCTATTTATAAGTGTCAGAATCAAATTTCTTTAACTTTGTTTCATCAAATGTCGCTCACAGTCAGTACATGTACGTATTGGAAATATCCAATAGGAGATATCAAACCGTGTTAAGAATCTCAGCCTGAGAAAGTTCTCAGGTGTTCAACTAAAAGACAAGTGTCTTTTAGCAATTAGAGTACCTCATTAGCTCTAGAAGCAATTTAATCAAAACCTATAAATGATGCAGACACTTGTTTTACCATAACGCATAGGGATTGAAGGAGCCAATGTGGTTTTGAAGCTATTTTACTAATTGTGGAGCAGTAATTATTGGGGAAACGGAATCAAACAAAGGAAGTTGGCGTCAGAATCTATTCACACACAATAAGGCTCTCAAGTTAAGTTTAATATTCTGCCGCAAAAGGAAAGCAAACACGGGGAGAGAGGGAAAGATACAGCAAATTGAAGGTATCAGCTCAGTCACCGCCGCAGCCTGCAAATGTGCAGCTTATGTATATACACAATCTGAAGCGCTTTTTAATTCAATTAGCAACGTGAAAGCTCAAGTGCTTTTGAATTCAGTTCTTCTTTGAACCAATTCCAACTTCTGAATCCAGGACGCGTGATTGTAAGAATCCGTCGCTTCTAATTCATGTAAAAAAACGTGAAGGGAAAGCACGTGTATATGCACGTACGTACGTACGTATATATGCATGTGAAAAGGCAATGTATTCTCACCACCAACCACTTGAAACGTAATGTGACGCCGAATACCATTTCATTTCATACGGACTGACAGTTTGCTCACAGTCAGAAAAGGTGATAAACGACGAATAATTTAAATGTGTCACTATGACGACACTTACCTCATCTACGCACATTCACATGGACATTTCTCTTGCAAACTTTTTATCGATTTGGACAAGCTTACCTTTTTCTTGTTCCGCAGGATAGCAGCGTCTCTCGAATCCTCTGAAACCAAAATATAATGTTAGATTGCAGTTAAACATGGAGAGATTGTTCCTTCCGTCCAAGGCTTTGCCTGCCGATTTGTAATGGAAACTTCGGACTTACCAGCGTTCCCCGGTGCCGTGGTGCCCCACAAGGTCCCAGCCATCCGGGCATAAGCTGCCGTGATTACCGTAAGCGGGAAAAAGTACTGAATGATGATCAATGTCATGTTATACCATCGTCGGAACTCGTCAGGTAGCCAATCGTTATGACAAAATGGTTTCAGCTGGTCTCCAACGTCCGGCTGGTAGATGACCCTGAAAATGCCAATATTCGACACTTGAAGCATGTTAAGTATCACCTCTTTCTTTGTTTATTTATAGCTTAATTATAGCTTGTCGAAATTTGAGATGTGGTGGGAATACGATAATTAGTCCTCAACGACCCAAGAAAGGCCACGTGCCTCTATACTATGTACACAACCTTTCGCTTTTGCAATAATGAGTTTGATCTAGATTTTAGCTAAACCGTCCAGGTTGTGTAAATAATGATTGGGAAGTGAAGCGGAAAGTTGAGAATATATATGTACACAAGGTAAAGCCTTGATCGTGTACAATGGAAAGCTTGGCCATATGTTGTTCTTGTTCTTGCTTCGAGTGACAGACCATTAATCTCAAGTGGGTCTCCTTGGTGTTTGCTCTCGGAGAAAATGATCTTTGAAACAACAACAGCCCGACGACCACATGCATTTTCTTTTGAACGAAAACAGGAAATATCTAAAATACAAAGACATTCAGCTTTCCCCAAAGCAACATGCTTGCTGGCTTACATGACGAAAAATGCTATAGCTAACCGCATTTCACCTGTCATTCTGACATATTGTAACAGTGGGCAGCCCCGAGGAGCAAAAAACGTTTACATGTTCATTACTCAAGCCCTAATACCTGCGTGCTTGAGCTTTAACTTGATCCTTATTACCCGGTTGCATCAATCTCTTGTCGCCTTTTGACCTATTCAAGATGCAATTTTGAATTTGTAAACCACAGCCAGATTAATATTCCGCGGCTTTGCGGCATTCCTGACTCTGAATGCAGCCAACCCGAAAGATTATTTTATAATGTAATCAGTTCAACCCCAGCAACTTTGAGCGGATCAAGAGAGCACCACCAATGTCAATCCGCCTCCAGAATAATATCCACGCTTTTCATGGATTATTATATTCTTGAAGCCGAAAACTCGGGGAGCTGGGTCAATTCATTAAGGTCAAAGATGTCACCGCTGATGGTCGCAGGGGAGAGGGAAGGTTCGCGAATAAAAAGATTAATTCAGCGATTCATAGTCAATTCACGATGTGCCGAAGGAGAAGAAAATGGCGTTCGTGGCCCTTCATTCAAAATGTTCTCTCTCGTCAGAAGAAGGGTTATGTACGTAAATACCTTTTGAAACCCCTCAGAGACTTGGGTATTAGCTAGGACTCTTATTTAAAAGGGCCATGTCAGTAAGCAGGCTGGATGAAATGAATTTTATGATATGCATGTTGACTGGTGGTTGGGAGAGTAGATTCGAGTTAAATTTCAATGGAATTCTGCCAAGATTTCCACTACCGAAAAAGCCTCCTACACCAAAAGCCTGACCTAAGGCAATATCTGCATACGCAAAAGTTATGAAAGGTTATTTGGCTGTGTAATCTAACATGTCATCAACAGTGATAGCGGGGTGTGATTCTTGAATCGAGAAAGATATATTTGAAATTCACGTGACAAGTTCAATTGTGGTCGAAAAAGGAGTGCGAAGGTCACCAAAATACTTCTTCTGCGAATGGCAAGGGTTTGCTGAAATGCTTCTGTTTCGAGAGAGCCCAAAGCGCCCATAATAGTGTCCAATTGAATAACGTAAAGCAATCAGCATCGGATCACGTGAATCACTCACTCCAAAGATTCGTCTAGTATTTGACTGTACATGCCATCAAAGGTGCAAACATGCATGAGGTAAAAGTAATGGATCTGCAATAAGTATAAGTATGTACCTCGTCGGATTTTGGATTCACGAATAACCTTTATAGCGCTAAGCGTTAAAATAGATTCACGTATCTGGATGCGACGTGAGAGGTGATGAAAAATAGCACAAAGTATTTGCACAACTGCGAGCTGGCTTACAAACGACAAAGTCTGGATCGAGATGCTGAGATTTCGACAGGCTCCAAAGTTTCCTATAAAGGTATATGCACATCTGATTTATAATTTGTCAAGACAACATTTCATGAATGGGCTCATTTTGCAAAGGAGCTGTATAGGGCTGTTACACGTTTGATTTTTGTTGATTTGTTTCAGCCAGTTGCATTAATATATAAGGACATGACTGCTGATAGTGAGTAAAGAAGGGCACTTTTCTGTGTACACGTAAGCAATGCACACGTGTTTGGCGGCGGTGGTGGATGTAGAATTGTTACCGACCATGTTCCATCTCCATGTCCCTTTAGAGTAATAGCTCCATTAGGAGGAAATGTAAGGAGAGCATTAAGGAATTGTAGCGGATTTTTATCATTGGACCAGAGAGAACAAGTACAAAGTAGTCGGGGAAATCTCAAGGTCTTTCATTATCATGGACAGACAATGCATTATGGTAATTCTTATAGTGTTCTGCAATGATTCTTTCTCCTTTTCCACCGCTTCCTATTATATCACACAAGAAATACTTTTGGTCCTTTTTCAACCTCTTGAACTTGTGACTATACAACTGTTTGTACTTTTTATTGCTTGCATGTATAACAAGTCACGGATACTACATGCACGGCGGGTGACGACTCAAAACTTTTCCTAACAAATTTGCACATTCCCATTCTTACCCCTTTGAAGGCATTGCTCACTTCACTATTCTGGCTTTCTCTTCCCGTCGCCACGCCACACGTTTCTATAGATAGGTAGCAGCTAAATTTATGACGCCGTTCCAGAAACATTCCACCAACCTTCAATGCCGTTAACAAAAGTATAAAAGAAATTTGTCCCCCCAGACGACCTGTAATTGGTTCCAGGAGCAAGGCGGGATTACGAGTCAATTTGCAAAATTTGTAGATATGTATAGACAGACACCTTGCGAAAATTACGCCCACGCTCAACAGAAAAGTTCAAGACGAAATTGGTAATTTGAGCCTCTAAACCTCTTTTGTAGATGGGATTCTATGGTGTAAAAATAGGTGGGTGGAAAATGAGCGGTTTACCACTAAAACCGTTTTTCAGGAAGGTTAAATAAAGTTTCGCCAAAACCAACACCGATTATACATACACTAAAAAGGTTCTGTCACGTTCAATGTTATCGCATGCGCTCAAGTCGATTTTATAAAGTGCATGTAAAATAAATTTATTAGATGTAATGAAAACAAAAACTAACATCAAAAGGCTGCGTGAGAGAAAAAAGGGAACTAGTAACAGTAGTATACTCATGTAAGTGAAAACGCTGATAATTTCCCCTTGATGATAAAAATACGGGCATATACCAAAGTGACTTCGAAATTCTTTCCACGACTTTCCCTTTTCGTTCACGAGAGGAGATTTCTTCATCAAGCGTCTGCACATTGCAGAAATTGTGTGTGGGAATGTGGATAGCCTGAAGAGCTTCGCCAAGAAAATGCGATGATCGGTCGGCCGACGGAGGGTAAATGAATCTCTTGGACAAAAGGAATCGAAGGTCAACTTTTTGTCGTACCTTCAGCTGCCTCATGAAAGCTTGGTGACAGTAAGAAAAAATGTTCTTCTCCAAGCCGTACCTACGGAACGTAAGAGAAAAGGTTGATTTTGTTATTTATGAGGGATGAAGTTGCGACTCGGTCCAAATCCACTTTTTATTTACGCCCCAATTTCCTTCCTCCAGAAAACGCATCCTTACGATCCCCAAGCGGCCTTTTCCACGCCCACCACCAACAACAACGCATCTTGCTCAACCTCAACCTCCATTTCATGCCTGTATTGAATAATACTGTCTACTACTTTCTCCCTTCGACAAGTACAAAGTTAAAGCGTGCCGCCGGTCTTGAAAGAAGGAACAAGACCATTTTTTTGCAACTTTGCCCCAAACAAGCCACCATCAACATCTAAAGCTTCTTTTCTTAAAAAACTCTAATAATAATACATTATTAAAAGTTTACGAGCCAAGGTGGTTACAGAAGGCGTTATAAGAGCAAAAGCTTACATTGTTCCAGGAAATTCATTAACGCTAGCTTATTGTTTTTCCATTCATCAATTTTCTTTCCTCTTGTGGAAGCTCGTGTAATTCATCTCGCGGCGGATGTAAGCCTTGTCAGAAGCACACACAAAAGTTGCTAATTATATAATTTCATCGTCATGTCAAGCACGTAGTCTTTACACGAGAATGTATGTGTATATGTAGGCGGGTACTTTGGTTGAATTTTTCCGGGAAACACTTGGAGCGAACACTAATCTACAACGGCGGCCCACGTCCTAGAGCATTCTCCAAATGACATGTTTTTAGCAAAAGCTTTAGTCGAGAAAAAAGTGAATTTTCTTCACATATAACATATGTTGTATGAATAATGTTGGCGAAAGCCTTGAGTGAAAAATGCATTTACGAGAAAATGATAAACGCAAGATTTCCCACAGAGCCCTATATATACTGCAAACCATTTTCCGGTCCATTAAGAAAGAGCATCTTGCGACTACACCAAAAGAAGGGTTAGAAACCAGTATAAGGAACGACATGTGTGTGCCCGCCAGAAGCAATAATCACAGTCAAATGCCTTTTCGGAGCCAAAAAACAGGTCCAAAGTTTACGAGCTGCAAGTTCAAGACAACTTTGCAGTACTTGGCCAAAATGTCCGTCACGAGCCATGGTTTTCGGGAGGTACAAGAAAGTATTAAATTAAATGGTGACAGAGCCATTTCAAGGGGATGAAGCGGGTTTTGCCGATTTTTGCATTTGTGGTCAAACGTATATGTATATATCTGTTTTCAGCAAACTACAGTTCTGTACAAGCTCTCCACGGGTGACCTGAATACCACAACAGGAAATAGTTTCGACCAACCTATTTACTTGGACAGGCGTGAAATGGTGTGCATTTTAAAATAGTTGTACAATATCGAACCAACAGTGGTGGTGGTGGTGATGTACAACAGTATATAGTAAACTGTGCACTTTGGCATGAGGCAGTGATGGCGGCTGCCGATGTAACATATTGCAAATGTGCGAGCGTTTGTCGCCCTTGTCGGCCCACAAGAATAATGGCGATGACATGCTAAAAGGCGTCAGAGGAAAGAGTCCGCAAACTGAATTCAGCTCCAAACCCATGTAAAAACTTGACTATCGTTTTTACACAGGAAAGAAAAATTCCGGCTCACCCACCACACGCTTTCTCCGTAGATTGCCTTTTGAAAGACGTCATATGTACTGTACGCATCCACAACGTCAACAATCTGCATCCGCTACAAGCGGCGTAACAAACAGTTATATACGTCTGCCGGGATCCGTATAATCAGATGACACATTTTGGGTCCCTCAGCGTCCCGCCCGCGCTCTTGTATGACACACTGAACATTGGAACTGGAAGGAGTCAGCGAGCCAGGAGTGGAGCTCGTCAAAATGGTTTCCTCATTTATTCCTGTATCTCCTATCTGCACTTCCAAGGACATACCGTCGTCAATATACTGCAACTCATTACCGCTAGAAGGTAATCAAGTAGAGGCTCATTTAATTAATAGAACTGCATCAGAGAAAAGCCCACGTGATCACGAATGAGTCTCTTTGTATACAACATGGGCAAATCAAGTGCCGGCGCCGTTTTTTCAGTCAGTGGGCGAAAGTCTACTTGTTTCACCCGCAAGAAATGTGGCAAGTTTTGCGTGTGTATGTCAGTCGCCGCTCGAGGGCAAAATGATGTTCGGCGATGGAGGAGAACACACCCATTTTTGATGTGGAATTTTAGGACACGAGTAGGCGATTTGAGATAACGTGCTGCTGCTGGATACATGTCGCGTTTGCGAGGGTGGTTTCTCATGACGATTTGTTCATATTGACAAATGTGGGAGAAAGCCAAAAGTTTCTGCCTTCCTTTCCAGCTCCAAAATTTGATCTTTTCAAGTGCCCTTTTGCAGCACAGCTTTCTCTTGAGTTTGCTTAGAGGTACAAATAACCTTGGGCTAATTAATATTCGCTTCAGCAGTAAGCCCCATCAATTCTGCATGCATGATTTACGAGTGTTAATTCCGGTTCATCTTGATCCTATCTTCACCTGAATGACCTGTGCATACCTAGTAGGAGTCGTCCTCTTCAAGAACGGATATCCATATGCACTTGAGATAGATTCAAGGCTGCTTTCTCTATACACGACAGCAGCATGTAGTTAGCAGAGATTTTGTGCAATTTATAACTTTCATTCCTCTTCTTGTTGTGGAATTTATGGCGCTCAATGAGAAGCAGAGCAGCGTCCAAGTGGGGATGATAAAGGTTAGATACTACTGCTACTCAAAACGTGGAGAAAGTCTGAAAGAAACTATTCAGTGTAACACGAATACACATGGACAGCCAACAAACAGGGTGTAAATACACGAGAAATGTACACGTTAGAGGAGCCAATGTAGAAAGGTACCTGTAATCCAGCTCTGTTGGCAACGCTAGAAGCAACCCCACGGACCAAATGCTGATAATGGCCCCAACAGCTTTCCGCTTTGATGGTCTTTGCTTCAAGGGATGGAGGACTGCAAGAAAGAAAGTTACAAAATGATCAGCTTAATGGCTCCTCCTGTGGTGCGAAATCAGTAGTTAGCATTCAACTACAGCTTGCCAACTCCCACTAGTTTCTATGAACAGACAAATTTTTGGCATAAAATTATCATATTTATGCCATGTAATTGTCCATACCTGAATCTAAAGTGCGTAACTTGGGCACTTGGCTCCACGTTTCTGCTGGATTATTCTCTTTCAGTCACTTTCTATCGTAAGCTGCTCCCTGCCTACTTATTTTTATTACGCTATCACACAACGCCAAGAACAACTTTTACTGCTTTGCTGTGTCCGACTTGCTCTTGTCGGTTTTACAAGTTCAATAAAGCGGCGAACAGCGTAATGTCATGCAGGACGAGCTTTTTCTTGGGAAAAGTTTCCGAATCTTATCATTCACTTAACTTTTGTCATTGATCAAAGTTGCCGAGGTAGGCTCATAATATATATCAATACCGCTTTGCTTTCTGCCGAGGCAGGTACAGAATTTGGAAAGTGACAAGTTTAAAGAAAAATGCAATGGATTCTTCAAGTCAAGGAAACTATGAAATGTAACCACAAATGTGAACCTGTGTACATTGAATCTGAAACAGATGATACAACGAGGGAAATCGAATAAAACTTACCCGCTCTGTACCTGTCGAGCGCTATCGTCGCCAAAGTGAAAACGCTTACATTCACGCTTAGCACCTGGAACGACATAAATCGATTAGTGAGAAGCAATTTCCAATTCATTACGGTAGAAGTTCGATCTCCAAAGGTGAAAATGAAATCCGCTTCTCGCCTCCACCATGCACTGTGTAGAAACTGTTGTGCTTAAAAATCTCGTAAAAGTTGCGAATTCTATCTGTCTGCTTCTGCCAATTTCAATTTGTGGATTTCCAAACTCAAATACCATTGAAACAGTATAAATTCTCGCAACTCGACAATTTCATTTGGTTCAACGATTTGCACAAAACCGGAACCGGAAATATAATGCACTTTCGATGCTATAATATACAGTCGACGAGGCGTGAAAATTGTTCAGTCTGAATTATTTACTTCAAGGGCAAATAGCTCACATCGTGTAGTCTGAATAAGTCATTACAACTATGTAATTGATAGAACGCGGGAAATGTAGAGTGGCACAAATTGCTAATAAAACCTATGGTTCGTGGTTTTATTGAAAATCGAACACTCAATCCATTGCGGGATCTGCCTTAAGCGTATAAACTTAACGTAAATTTCGCTAGTCGTATATATGTACTTTGCAATATGCAGTAACTGTGCATGGCTCCTTATAATTGAAACACTCAGGGCCACGTGGATTCAATGTCAAACTAGTAATTGAAAAGCCATTCAAGAGGCCCTGTTCGCATTCTTCTCGTGGTGACATTTATTTACTGCGTTTTATTTGTGAATTCAAGAGGGTCCAAATAATTTAACTATCAAAGTAACAGCAAGAAACAAAATAATATAATGGTTCAATACTGCCAGTCTGCCAGCAGAAGTTTCAAAAAGCTTTTTCTGATTCCTCTCAAAAGTAGCAACGATTTCCTGATGCGCCCTTCAGAGGAAATCGCATTTCCGGGTAACCATGGTATGTACTCACCTGAACAAACGGACAAAAAGCACACATAAACGCGGGAAGATTCCATTTCTGCAATAGGGCTGCTTGGAACTGAAACGGAATGGCAAAGAGACCTGCAAAGGACATAAATGCATACAATCAAAACATTGTTAGCATAAGGGACTGCGCAAGTAGAAACCGGGATCAATCAAAATCCTCCTCGGATGCCTCTAGTGTGTCAATAGTTTAAAAGGGCTTTATGCTTTAGTAAATTTCAAGGACATCCCTCCCACCCTCTTTTGCACGGCTGTGCATCCATGTAAAAATTTTGACAACGACATGACAAGTACCATAACCACTCACATATGTCGGCTGGTTATTTATTTTGCTCATCTCAAAAGGATTATTTACCGCCTCGAGGAGTAAGTTCCAGAAGCGGAAACAGTTTTAATGGCACGTCAACAACGCACGTGAGTTTCGAAATAAACAGGACCAGCTGAATGTGCAACTCACATACTTGACCGAATCGAGCCTTTGGATAATTCATATTCGCAAAGCTTACCTATAATAATATCAGCAAGGGCCAAATTCGCAATGAACATGTTGGTGACGGTTCTCATTCTCCGGGACACCTACGGAAACAAGAATTTCAAACGATCAAAGAAGGGAACATTCCACAATAATTTATTGTTAGCTTGAGCGTATAAACATATGTTGATTCGCTGAAACTAAATATGCTTGTGTCCGCAAGGGTTCTTGGGTACATTTATCATTTAATATATATTATGTTGCATGGCATTTAGATCATGTGAAAAGTTCCCGAATTCGCTGATTCTCAAGCTATTTCTGGAATGTGCCGCGGAAATTACATCTGTATATATTTTACTAAATCACAATCAATCACGTTCGCTGTTGTTGTCCACAAGTTCAGCTTGCATTTTGAAATTACGATGCATGTATATATGCTCTTGCACATTATGGGCAGGATTTTTAATCACGTATTAAATATATTCGGATCATGTTTCGGTTTGTATTCGCAAGCTCGATTACTTTTTTACAACATCATATTGAATAACCCATTGTGGCTTTATCTCTTTCCACATCAAGAAGCCTGTGGTAGTTTCTTTTCATGTATATATACATCATGTACTTTGTTCTCCAAATTATTGTATTACGGAAAGGAAAAATTCGCAATAGTCATACTCATACTCCCACCAAACACATGTAAAGTCCATAAATGTATGTAATGGTATTTGTTCACCTACAACTTACTTTGTACTACAGCCCACACAAGCGGGTAAAGTTTTCGCTGTGTACCACAATTCCTACAAGCCCACCAAACCCACTGTAGTAGTTTCCAGAAATTAAGATATTTGTGAAAGGTAATTAGCCACAGGGACGTGCAGCCAAGCTTGCGAGAGCGGGAATTCTAGTGTACGTTACATGTTGAGCAAAACACGGGTACGCAAAAGTGTAAAACCTACACCAGGATTCGGAACCAATATGGCGAATGGCACGGGAAAGCCGTCACAAGGTCGCCCGCAAAACAGCCGCAAGGAATGTGGAGTCGATTAGCAAAATTAGAATGTTGGAAGCAGTTCCGATAATACAGAAACACTGCGACAAAGCTAACGGGCAACACAAAACCCGAAATGTGCAGGATCAAAAGTTTACTCATTAAAATCACTATTAGATGTCAAGGGAAAAGGTTCAAAAGAGTGCCGGCAGTAAATCTTTTATGAGCTAATGAAATTATACGTCCAACTTTGCAAAATCATTGCATCTAGCTGCAGAATTTATGGAGGTGTAACATGGTAGAGTAGATACCGAACAAGGGAAAGTAAATCTGCTCTTATGTTCGCACCTGCTGTTCTTTGTCTCTACATGACTAACGACTACACTCTTCTCTTCAAAGTGGATGGGTAATTTTAAACCGCATTAGCTTCAAGGAGCCGAAAACAAGCTTAAAGATTAATGTGTGTAATGTGTGTCCGAATTGCCTGGCTCCCGCCCAGACACGTAATAAATGCTTTCGAACAAAATTGAAAACAACAAACATAATAACACTTGCGTAACGCACTCGGCAACGTCACAGTTTGTTCAGTATCTTGGGTGTATAGTACAAGCCCTAAAATACCATGACTTTTGTACCTTAAGACAATACATAAGTAAGTAAACAATAAGTGTAGGTGGTTTTTTGGGCTGATGTTTATGGTGAAACACACGATCTCTCAGCCTACATAGTTTTGAAATTACTGTCGTCATTTTGTACATATTCAGCACATTGCAAAAAGTACCAAGATCTGCACTTTTGATACCATCATTTCACCATTTCGAAGACCAGATTCCTTCCGTGGTCCAGTTTAGATACCGCAGCAAACGTACTGGATCAAATTTTACTGCTGCATACCAAATCCGCAGGGTTGACGCCTCATTTATCAGGACGAAGGACCGAGAAAATGAGAACCGCGTCATTCATGGGCTGGCATGAACAAAGTCTTACTTACTTAGGCGAATCTCAAGTAAGCCGCCGACCATGTGGAACATTGAAAGCATTGTGGAATTGTGGTTACTGTCTCTCTTTCGCGTTTTCGAGAAGATAGTGGGACATAAAATCAGCGCTATTTTTATACCCGTCTATGATACGAGGATCTACGATGGGATCGAGACATCATGACAAGACCAGTCGAGACATTTCGTTCCGACCCCTACAATTTCTATTACATAAGCTGCTGAAAGCTATGCCAGGATTTTAGTTGGGACACAACCTGATCTTGAAATAAATGAGTTAATTTGCTCCCTGTATATTTGGTTTTTGGCACAGATGGGCTACGATGATAGGCGGGATGAAATTGGCTTTGTGAATGGAACAAGTGTTATCTTTCAATGCCTTAATCAAAAGCTACAGCCCGTGTAAAATATTTTTGGAACCTCCGCCAATACCAATATGTATCAACGAGCACTTTCTTTCCAAACTTCATCTCCGTACCGAGAAAATTGCAAATGGCTTCATCCCACAAAAATACACTTTTACCTGCAGGCTATGGTGTTTGGGGAATTTTCAGTTTTTTTTGCACTTGTGGGTAACGAAGGAAGGAAACAGGGAGGGAATTGCATCAAATGTTATATAGAGTGTTCCGTGTAACTTGCAACTAAGGCTCCATTCTAGGTATGTGTAGCAAGTAGGCCTGGAGAAGGAAATGGACGATTGTTTTTCTAGTTTCTGACACCCGCCGAGAATTTAGTAGATTATCACAAGGGAAGGTTAAGCCGGGAAAACCATTTGAGAGATTGATTAAGCACATAATAATGACAAACAGGACGAGGATGCCAACTGTGAGTCTGGAGCAAGCAGTAATGAAGTGGATAACGCAGTTGGTTCCGACGTGGAACCAGCCCTCAACTGTCGTAAAACTCCTGTACACGCTTTCACTCGCCCAACACCGCCCTCCTCAAGCAAACATGGGATCTCGTGGTGATAAAGTAAAAAATGGCTGGAAAGTGGTAGACGCTCAAATTAACACGTGGAAACGTTTCAGGAACATGTACGGAAGCTCCTCCAGGCGGTCACAACACGTTCAAATTAAACGTTATCCTGCAGTTTTGAACTCTAAATCTGTCAACGATGAATTTTTTTCCAGCAACATAAAATGTCATGTTTATGGAAGTGACTCATGCATAGTAAGTGTCAGTATAAATGATATCGACAGTACACACAGCAAGTTGTTTGTGCACCTGAAGCCCACGCTTAAGTATACTCTTTCAGCTTTGAACATGTGATAATAACCAACAACTTCCGCTCATGCGGTGTCAGAACATACGCTTGACATTTATGAATAAATTGAGCTTTACACGCGTTTCGAAGAAATTTAACGATGCAACTTGAAAAGGGACGCTAGAGGAAAAATATCACTGACACAAGTTGTTATATGAACGCGTGGTTGAGTGCATAAATGGAGAGCATTTGCTGAAATAATTGAACGACCGTGCTATGAATCCAAAAGTGTTTCTTATGAAAGTTGCAATAATAAACACAACTATAACGTTGATCTTTGATGTATGCATGCAAACACGTGACAACTTACAGTGACGACCCAGAGGACAAGCCCGTTCCCAATGACAGTAAGCAATGAAATACTGCCATAAAATGTTGATAAGACGATGACGATGCCGACGGGGACTTGGTACAAGTTTTCGATCGTCTCATTGTTGTAGTTGTAGTTATGGTGGACGAGGACTGAGCTGGAATTTGTCGAGTTGAAATTGAGCAAGGACGTTTGATCCAGCAAGTCCGGTGGAAAAAAATCAGTGTCATTGTTGGAGTCCATTGCGAAAGTTGCGTCGCGAAGTTGATTAATGACTTGTTGTGTATGAATGACGCCTTCTTTGCCTTGGTCCAACCAGTCACACGTTTTATCAGCTAGCCAGCAGCTCCGGCCATTTGCTTTCTTCTTCTTTGGTTGAGTTACACAAACTGATGACTACATTTGGGATTTCCCCGCCAGACAGACATTGTTATTCCGAGACACACACACAGTCACAGCACTTTGTTTGCTTTCACTCCTTCTTCATCATTTCACTTTCTGATTTCCTTCAGCATTCCCCTCGGCACTTGTCGTCTCGTCCTCCACAATTTCTGCAATACAGAAAAAACTGAATATATACACATTGACTGTTTACATAATTTAGCGAAAATGTCTGTAAACGTTTCTGCATAATGAGGCAACCAGAAGACACTTGATGGAAATCTGTCAGTCACAAGATTGAGACTTGCTATTTAAACTGACTCGAGAAAATTACTCGCTATTATGAATGTATCCTCGAAGAAGATCAAGTTGCATAAATCAGAATTACCAAAAGTTTATCGCAAAATTTGTTGCTTG
Organism: Sphaeridia pumilis; assembly: GCA_034698345.1. Taxonomy (NCBI): domain Eukaryota; kingdom Metazoa; phylum Arthropoda; class Collembola; order Symphypleona; family Sminthurididae; genus Sphaeridia; species Sphaeridia pumilis. The sequence continues at coordinate 36,070 of JAQGBJ010000227.1, forward strand.
CTGCAAGGCAACTAGAAAGTTGTTGGGCTTCAGGGAAAAGTCGGGTTACAAGGGCAAAGTCAGATACAATGTATTTATAGCTCTGTGCAAAGTTGCACTGGGTGGTTTACATTGGGAGCTCGCAAACTTTTATCCTTGTTCATGGTGAAACAGAATTAGCACATTTCACCAGCTTTCCAACGGTATTAGTATATATTCGGTGTAATTAATTGGACACATTTAACCACTTTCCCGCTCTTACACAACCCCTTTCCTTGTAACTTCTTTGATGATATTTGAAGATTAGCTGGGCGAGATCATACTACAAATGTACAAGGGGTTTAAATTGCAACACAACGTGAAAATAGAACCAGAACCGGTCGAGGTAAAAACCATACAATTTATTGATACTGTTCTACGGTTACGTTGATTTAAAAGAGGTTTCTTTTGAAGCTTAACACATGCTTGCGAATAGGGACGGATTTTCGCCATGCTTTGAACGTTTCAGTCTACTAAAAGGTCTCTTTTTCTTCGGTTTCAGAGAGCCGTGGTTGGATAGTCTTTGAATACAAACGAGTACATTTATAACACGAAAAGCCTTGTGTTAACGACATGTTTCTGGCCACTAGCCTAACCGGGAAAAGAGTGAGAGAGACAGAAATCGAAATCCTCTCGTCGCCAAGGGTCCAAGTCAGTTTCAAATTTACGAGGTGTTTCCTTTTGATGTATGGCGATATAAAACATGAATCCATCATCCTTATTACCTCCGCGTGCCGCCTACATGTACCTCAAGGGGGATTTCATTTCAGCAGGCAAATGTATACCAGCTTCCGTACCTGTTACTCAAGACTCCAGTGGCAAAAAGCTATAAGAACTGCATGACCCTCTGGGAATCATGCTGAGACTACTAACCGCAAGATATTGCGTAAAGCAGAGTATAGACGACAGACATTTCACTTTTTGCTTTAAACTGACATTTAATTACGTGACAGGCCTGTTTAGAGTCTTTCCTATGAGGATTATTGGGGCTGCTCCTCACGATGCTCCCTGGACATTTTTTCTCAGTTGAATAATTCAAAACGAATTCCTCGACTCACACTCACAATGAACCATGAAAGAGTCCCTTTCGCCCAAAAAGAGCCAAATGTGCGTATAACTATTCCGACTGAATAAGTTAGTGAAATGAAGCGAAAGTGTTATTGGTCCAGCTGGCAGGAATAATTACGAGGAGGCAAATTGCTTTCTTCGAACAAGCAACCCCATTGAAAATTTTCATATGCTTACGCAATTGCGGCTGCTGCCACTGCTGCCGCTGAAGCTTATGGATGTCTCCATGAATCAGATGTTGAAATTCTACGGTACGAGTCGCACCACACAATGTTGAGAAAGTTTAGTCTAATTTCCAACACAGTGTATATATGCACCTCTATTGGGGCGATTAAAGTTTTAATCCGCCTTTCATCCCATTGTAACGCTCGTTATAATAGGATTCCATATGTTCTCAATTTCAAGACCGTCGTCTTGGTTCCTTTTATTTGAGGGCCAATCGAAGAAGCAACTTTCTGTAATGTTTTTGCTCTAGAAATCATTCATCAGAAGGAGGAACCCTCATTGAATCTGCCGACCACTGTTTTTGAACGCGGAACAAAATGAACAGACCCAACTTCTTTGATGAATTTCCAACAAGTATGTATTTAACTTTATCAAGAACCAGCCGATTACCCCAACTACGATTCTATAGAACCGGGTAACCGTAACGATGAAACGAAACAGCTCAAGTGAGGCATGTGCATCATAATAGCGTATATTAATATCCAAGAGAGACATAATAATGCAAACTCACCTACTAAACCCACAAAATATTGAGCGGTTTCAAGTTCGGTTGAGGTCATGCAGAACAAACAACGCTTCGATTTCACACACTCCAAACTTGTTCAAAACTGTCGAAACTGATCCGACATAGACTTTTGCAATAACGCAAGATTTCTACTTGTAGTTGTTGAACAATTGATTGGGAAACATTGCTGTAAAAACAGCCACTTGTTGTGGCGAACCACTGACTGACATGTTATTAATTCTGCGACACACACACATACACCTGCTGCTAGAGAGTTTTAAAAATTTACAGCCTCGCCAACCGCAACAACAAAAACAACGGTCTGTGTTAATTCTGTATATTTACTCAAGCAGGGGCACACAAGATTTAAAGGGTTGATAAAAAAAACTCAGCTTTCCCCCTTGCTTGCTTTCAGAGCTTTCACTAAATACTGTTGAGTTTATGCCAACCCAATTCCTACCTTTGCCAGCCGACATGTTTTCCCGCTTCTGGCTGAGTGGAAACTGAGCAGCGTTGGAATGGTGTCGTGCAATACATTCGCAAAGATGGAACCAACATAGTAGCAGCGCTTTCACTGTGTGGTAGTTCCATGGAATGGAAGATTGGAGTGGATAAAATCTCACGTTAACTTTCGTCTTTCCTCCTTTCCCATGCATATTCTTTTGCATCGATGTCTCTTATCACAATTGGGCTCGCGTTTGTCATTACATTGTTGACCTAGAGTTTTCCATAGAGGAATCTTCACAAATCAAGAGTCTTGTAAAGAGCACTTTTGTTGTGATCAGAAATTGGAATGCCGAAAATGCTCCTCCTGGAGTCGCCAACATTTTTCGATATCCAAAACGGGCTCTTCACCCACGTAATGATAAAATTGGCAATAGCGATGGTGGCAACCAACCGTTTCCTTGTCCCATCGGCCTTTGTCATTTTCAGCTGAATACTCAATGTACACAATGCTGAATTTGACGCCTCGGTCCTGACCTTCGGTCGGACGTTTTGGGACGAATAGGCAGCATATAGACAACAAGTACTGTTTTCAATATGCTGGAATCGCGTCGCCTGATCCTTGCAGGTGCCGCAAGGTGCCATTTTGAAGCTACATATTATAATGTACTTGTGACTGTTAGAAAGTTGGGATGACGTCCAATGTCGTGAGAATTCCAGCTGACATTTCCGTACTTGAAGACAGCAACAGATGTCGACCTTGTTGGTTCACAGGTGCAATTTGAGCCCTCAGCCGACATACAACCGACTGAGATGAGATCCAATCTGGTCGATATAGATTCTTCTGTCCCAATATATTCGGTTTGTCTTGTCGTCTATCGATTTTCCAACATTCAATTCTTATTTGAAAGGAAAATTCGTAGAAATCTGACCGTGGTCAGATTTTACCATCTAAACCTATGTTTGAATTTTTACTGTCTCCTGCACGTAACTCCAAAAACTATTAGTAAAATCTATTGTACAGAACAGACTAGTCAGAAACAGGTTCTAAGTATTCGACAGCTTGCAAACTAATCATTCGTTCCCATGACTGTTAATCGCCTTTTTTATCAACCGACCTTTGATAAAGCTCAAAATACATTTTTAAGAAAATTCTTACATAATATATACACTTGATTGTTTGTTTGAAGAGATCTGTGAGTGTACTCGATGGAAAGATTTTATTCGCGAAAAAAACAAATGTATCCATGGTTATATTTTTAATCGTGCAGAATAGAAAACGAACTAGAATTCTTGGACGTTAATATTGCTTTAATTGTAACAGTTGGTGGGCGGCATTTTGATTTTGAAATTGTTCTGGTCTTTAAATTACTGTGTTTAGTGAGTGGGCGAGATGGCGGAATGGTTGACGCGTGCCCTGGAACAAAGTGGGCGAAGCGTTTGCTCTGTACATGAACTTCAAACAGCATCTCCAATGTGAAGAAATAAACTCATTTTGTAAACGAACAAACAGCAAGAATAGCGTGACAAGGGGAAAGAGAATGGCAAGAGATGTTTTTTTATGTGTATACAAGAGTAGAAAAATTTAATATACTTTTAGTGTTGTTCAAATTTTGAATCGCATAATGTTGACTTACCTGACGTTTGAATGGTGTTGGCAGAGTAAAGAATTTTCTCCCGCGTTTCCGTCATGTGTCGTAGTCGGCAGTTTTAAATCTGATTCCGTGACATGGAATGGCCAGAGTGAAAGCGATTTCTCGTGCAAATTGCCACGTAAACTGACAGATTTCTTTCGTTCCCCATATCAAAGTCTATTACAATTTCACTTGAACCGCATTTTTACTCAAAGTGTATTTGTCAGACCGTAAAAGAGAGCAAGAGAAGGGAACCACGGAACACACATTTCACAACGAGAAAACTCCAAAGAAATTCCCGGCACATCATGTTAAGTTTACGGGTGGGTACAAACGTCTGGAGTCGTGAATACAGATTGCACATTTGTACAAAAATCTAATAACGGAAGAAATACCCTCGTAATCGGCACTTTTGAATGGGATTTTAAGAACTAATTTTTAGACCCGCTTTTTTATTATTCTTATGACATAATCGGTGCACGGCACGAGACTTGCAGATTGACGATATGTACCTCGACTAATAAAAATCTTATCCTTGGTTATGTATAAAGTGACCTTGGACATGTTGGGATCTTGAACCCAAGCTTGCCAATAGAAACTTGTGGATTAAATTCCAAGACAATCTTCAGTGGATTGATATACATATCAAAAGTGTATCCAGGTCGATGTATCAACCACGATAAACATCCATATCGTCTATAGAAATTCGCAAAATTGCAATGTTGGCCACTAATATGATGAGCGTTTTGTATGTGCAGTTCTTGTAACACTTATCGAGAACGTCTCCCTCAGACAACGACACAAATGAGCGAATATTCATGAATACACCACGGTCTTTTCAATTTATTTGTTAACGTCAGCTCACCCAATGAATAATGCTCCAGCAGGTTTTTTACAGGATGTTTAATCAAAGACTGATTTCTCTTGGGATTGATCATAGAGTAAAAACAATACTTCTACTGAACACCACGTACGAAGGTGTGTATATGCATATGCAACTGCTTGGTTCCGCTCAAGTCAGATTGATTTCTCGGCTCGAGTCTTTTGCACCTGAGCTGGTGGCATCAGTCTCATATTTCACACAACAATCCACTAATCGCGAATTGTATCCCATTATATGTATAAGCACTTTATTTCCATCCAACTTAAACCCTTATTTACAGAGTAACAATTTAGAAACTGAAATACCCAGAACACTATTGAATACAGTATTACATCCATGCTATTTTACGATATCGCTTTGGGCCTCCAAGCGTAACCTGTCAGTAGTAAATTTGGTTGCGCCCCCGCCGTTTGCCAAAATGTTATGATGTCTTGTCTTGACGTTAGTACACAGCACATGCCTACGGTTTGGCTTGTAACGTTGGCTTGGCCTTTCCTAAACGGGAGCACAGTCTGGAGTATTCGACGACGAATCTGCTGGTACCTTCCCACTTGGCCTGGCACCAGCCGCCACAACGGATTCCTTTGGAGTTTCAAGTGGAGCAATGAGTTCCGTCCAGATTTTCTTGTCCAATTGAATCACTTCCGGTATTTTCTCCAACTGTGAATCAAAAGGTTTCTCTTTACTACTACAACAGGAAGTGGTTCACCTGGAAAAGACACGATTTCCAATGTACCGGAAATCTACAGATTGATTTGGCAGCGGAAGTTGAATCAAGATTGATTTCTGTCTCACGTTCTTTACTACATACTACAATCAGAGCTCAAAGGTTCCCAAAGTCAGAAAGTTAATTGGACAAATATTTTTTCTCAAAGAGTAGAAAATCTGACTAGAAATAGTTGGGTCAGTAGATATTGAATCAAGTCAGTCACAAGGAAATTTCAAAGCAAAAAAACTGCCGTGTATATGAATCAAAAGCACCAGATGCCTTCATCAATGGAGCAAAGGAAGCTGTAAAAATAAATTTACCTTTATAATAAGGGTTCTGTTGGCGAAAGTGAAAGAAAGCTTGTGAGGTTCCAGCTCCAGCTGGAAGCGTTCCACATCCATAACTTTGAGTTTCTTATAGTATTTACGATTCTTGGTGGAAACCACGACCGTCTTGGAGCCAGCGAGATCGCATGAAACCACGTAGTTATCCCCGGGAGGAACCAAGTTTCGTATTCGCCACTCGTAAAAATACCGAGTAATCTTGGAACTGACCATCGGCTGTGAAAGAGGTGGTAATTGCGATTACAGAAAGAAACGTAATGAAGCGTGCAATAGCTGAACATTATAAAGGAGCAAGATGTATGATCTTCGGCCTCGTAAATCCGCCATATCCATACACTTTTTTGTCCTAGAGAGGATTCCGGACAAAGCTCCGAGCTAGATTTCGTCCGTATATTCAAGTATGTAGAAATCTTTCATTTCAACCGACTCTCGCACAAAGTTGAACCAAGACTAAAAGTAACCGAATCCGTCTAAATCTCTCCAACCTTGAACTTGACATTGCCAAATTCCCCTGACTCTTCTTGTATGCATTTAAACAAAAATAGCCAAATCAATCACAGTCAGACTATGATTTTTTAACGAATTAGTTTGATAAGCCGGTAGTAGTTGAAGACGAAATTTTGGCAATTACATGTAAGTGTAATCTCTTTCAGGAAATAATAGCCTTGAGAGAAACCTCGTTTTTTCTTTGAATCTTACGTTGCTACTTGGCTTGAGTCCGAATGCAGCCCGCCCATACACAACCGTTTACCTGACTTTCTATACTTTGATTTTTGTAAAGCTCTTGTTTTGGGTCCGTTTGCCAAAAATATTTTACCCGCATGCCATGTACTTACTTCGGTCGGCTAACTTGATGGTGGGATTTCTACTTTTCCTGGGACTTGCTTAAGGAGCACGTGTTTGAGCCAAAATTTTGTGGCTTTCTTTATTACAATCTTGCTATATTCGCCACGCACAAGGTGTGTCGGGAAGCAAAAAAATGGACCCCCAACAGCTACAAAAATTTTGGACTAGTTCCTGCCTCTTTAAAGTTGGAATATACTTTTCAACAAACAGACGGATATTGTGTATGTATGTACATCATGTACTCTGAAATTGTTCATTCGTAGTGCAAAATTTACGATTTAACATATAAATGTTTCAGAGCAAGCTTTTTTCCGATTTAATAACGTAGCGTTTTTCCTTGTCGCAACTGGTTTTAGATGAAGGAATATTTGGTTTATTTTAATTACATAACTGATTTAATGAAAATTTCCAAATCTTGTTAAATTTAATGTTTCAATTACTGCGTTGGAATCCTCATTGTCCCCCGTGAATAGGTAAATAATCACATTGCGCCTGCGAGTATTTACATCTGTATATCCAATAGCAATTTCAACCGGTTGGCATCTACACAGGGTTATGCACTCTATTCCGGGCAGTATATTTTTTCAGTTTTGGCGCAGGACTTTAGTTTTAATGTTTTCGTGGTTATGCTTTCCGGAAGCCTGGAATTCGATGGCAATTATAAGATTTGTCGAAGAAAATCTTCTCCAGCAATCTCAGATCTCCAGGCCACCAAAAATGTTTTTGAAAATTTCACTTTTCCACGTCTATTTGGGTCCCGTTTACAGAAACTTCTGGGCAATTACATTGGAGTTGACCCCTAGAATGTTGTCCAGAAAATTTGAAACACCGAAATTGGAAAAACAGTTCCAGAATATGACTGTTTGGTGCTTTCCAGAGCCTCAAAAGTTTTAGAAAATTGCAAATTGCTACCAAAGTATAGTAAGCCTGAAGATGTAACTTTCGTTCCAGAATCAGCCCATTTTCCAGAATAATCTTACAGTTTTGCTCCGTTATACAGTTTTAGCTTGAGTTCTTTAAATGGTCTAAAATATGGACCCTTAAGTCCCTAACAAGGGTCATGCAGAAAGAACGATCAAAACTCGAGTTACATGTACTTTACAGGATATCGGGAAATGAAACTCAAATGAGAAAAGTATTTAAGCATGAGTTTGATGCATCTCAAAGTATATTCCGGTTCAATTTCAAACAGCATTATTATGTTATACCTACTGTGACTTAATTTTTATCAAAACAATTAATGAAGCTGGTATAAAATAGCAGATCAAGCTTTTGCCGTCTGAATTGTAAGACTCCCACGGATGCAATGCATTTCATCCGCGATCGGAGAATGCGTTGTTCACTCGTAAATATCATAAACCACATAATACTACTCAATGATTCTAATCCACATTTAAATAAGAAATTAAATTAATTAAGAAAATTAAGAGACATGTGGCTGAGCTCTGTATTTGCGTGAAGTCATTCAGACGTGGCGAAAACTTATAGAGTGGTTAACGGTGGAAATTGCTGTTTGCTTTACATATCAAACTCCTTGCTGCGAAATCATTGTATAATTTCAGTAAGCTTAACAAATCGTTATACTGCATAACTGCAAATCTAATTCTCAATTTTCTAGATTCTCATAGTCATTCTTGTCCATGACGTACCTTCTTCAACATCAACATCGTCGAACGAAATTTATCGTCGATGCTTTTGAATATGAATTGCTTACATGGTTTCCAATTTCCATGATTTACTTATTTTCTCCTTCTGATTATTACTGATGATATGCAAAATGACAACAATAGTCGTTTCTCTTAACCTCAACTGAAGTACTTGACCACTTATTGTTTATGAAATTTCATATATTGCTTCAAAATTTCAACCCGTAAATAATTCAATAATACGGCTATTATTAACTATTAAATACCACTACCAGGAGAGAAAATGCGACCGCTGCTCGTTTTCGAATATATCCCGCACTTCCATAACAACGCATTAGCCTCTTAAAATTGCGATAGAGTTATTTTCACGACTGGTGAGCCGCTTATGGTGTTACGATCCCTGGTCATGTCAGTTACGTATAAATACATAGTATCTTCTACTGTCTTCTAGAATGTGTGCATTGCCATTGATTATGCAATAAAATGTGGTCTATGCAGCTATATTCTTCCAGGCCTGACCTTGTTGGGAGTCAGTATTCAGTATATGCTTCAGCAATTTTCAGAGCAAATGGTTTATTCCCCAAAACGCATGATTGAGACATAAAACAACGCGGAGTTTGTCAGGCAATCGTCAACTAATCTACCAACTACAACCACTACATTGAATGATTCTTGAATTCTTGAAAACTGATTATCGTAACAAGATTTCAATCTGGTATGAGATGATCCTTCATCCAAATGTACAGAGGCAACAGTATACCAACAACACTATTTACATGATTACCTGAAATCAAATCTCCCATTTATGAAATTACGTACAACGTGAACACGGTTACATCAAAATTAACGCATAAATGACCGACAAGTCTATCCCGAGACTTAGACATATTCGTTTAGAACCAAAAGTAACAAACCCTCCCTGAATCAAACAAGTTAGATAAACTTACTTACACAATAATAAATACAGGTTCACTATAGTCGTCATCGATAACCACTGGCATTTACAGTTCACATGACTTTACAAAACGCACAAGAAATATCTGCACCCAGCATCTAAAGAATGTCGTGAACTACGAGAGTCCTTACACCGTTAATCCTCGCAATACCATAACGTACAATCAAATTATAAACAGCGGAGAATGCAGAGTATTTAACAAGTGTTTAACATTGATGGCTAGTTAGTTATTTAAGTTAAGACATGACATAAGTTTAAAATGGTACGTTGTACTATAATAAGAGCCACCTTGAGGTTCACATAACAATTACAATGACTCACTTACTCGACCAGTCCAGTAAACTTCAGAATTCTTAACGACGTTGTACTTTTAAACTGTCATTACCAAAACCTACAAGCTATAGTGCGAACACGAATACGTAACGTATGTTAATGTTAAACGTCGCAGTCAAGTAAAGATAGTACAGTACTTAGTTACTTCTCCCTGAACATGGCAGTGACAGACTTAAGCATTTTACGAGGGCGCTTTTACAAATATGCCATAAGATTTAAGTAATTCTACAGTCTTTGAACACGTTTTTTCTGATCTACTCTCTAGCAATACGATTGAGCCTTAATGAAAAATATTAAACTAATCTTAAAATATGAACTATCATCAGTAAAGCTTGAATCTTCACATGTTTTTGAATTCAACAAGACATTGTACAGCTAAATCATTTACTACACTCTATCAACCTGAAGGCTTTGGAACTCAATCTGGACTTGGGACAACTCGTTCACACACAGGGTACCGTACCATTCATCAATCAGTACCACTGCCGAGTACATGGAAAGGAACGAAACGACATTTTTCTTCAGCGCTGTTTAAAGTCGGCGTTTGAGTCGAATACTGATTTGAGATTGGGACAGGTGTAACAGGAACATATGGGTTCGGGAACGTGGCTTGATTACAGGAACTTCTATATGGAACTAAAGCAAGGACAAGGTTAGTTAGCGTCTGGCAGGCAACATGTGATTGTTATAATAGTTACCTGCGTGGTGGGGGGCTTGTGGGGGTGGAGGAACGTACTGATTGTGATGTGGGGGAGGAGGTCCATGAGTTCCTCCATGAATGCGGCCCTGTGACCCATAAGGAGCAGGGGCAAATCCGCTGTGATACTGTCCACCTTTGCCACCATGGTGATTGTAATTGGCAGGAGATGTGTGGTACATGTTGTTATTTCCTGTCTGACTATACTGGTGACCAGGATGACCTCCGTGATGCTGTTGCCCTCTGCCACCATGGTGATTGTTGCCAAAGCCGTTGGGTTGGTTCTGATGATAACGAGCATCATAGCTTCCCGGTTGTCCATTCGGTGCTTGTTGATTATAATATGGATGGGGAGGAGGTGGTGGTGGGGCTTGGCTCTGATGACCAGCGTAGCCAACTATTTTGCCTGCCGGCCCGCCATTAGGGATAAATCCACTTTGGGTAGGAGGATTTGGCCGTGAAGTTGCATGGTAGTTTGCGTTCCCATTTTCTTGACTTCGTTGTTGGGCGCTGTAGTATCCATGCGTTTGCTGTTGCTGCTGTCCTTGAATTCGAGCGTACTGAACTTTGCCATGCTGATGCTGAGGAGGTACTGGTGACAAAACTGGCTGTGACATCAATGGTTGTGGATGCTGATTATGACCACCTGGACCTGGATTGTGGCCAGCGTGATACTCGCTGCTCCGATTCGGCGGCTTCTCCATGCAGTTTTGCTGTTCAAATGAATTCGATCTACTCATCCCAGTATTCACGTTGGTGCTGGTTGTTATATTCACGACGGCTACTGTTCCACCTGATGCAGTCTTAACAGTGCTCATGGTGTGGGATGGAAGCCCTGTTGTTGGAAGTCCATGGGACGAAGAAGAAGATGTCATAACTGGAGTTTGCTGAATAGTCAAGCTGGAACGCTCCATCATCGAAATCGACCTGCCGGAATTCTGACTAGCCATCACTGGTGTAATCGAAGCCTGTCCTGGAGCAGATGAAGGTCCGTCGTAGCCGGAGTTACTAAGAACCGAGTTGCACGCTTGAGAACTAGAGCGTGGTACAGCAGTAATCGACGTGGATCCCAAAGAGCAATTGGAAGTTGAAGTTCCATTGTTGAAGGAAGAATGGGAATTCATTGGATTCGAAGCGCTCGAAACTGCCGTTATGGAAGCTTGAGATGACAACATATTAGAAGTATGAGCAACTTTCGACCCAGCTGGAACAGGAGTAATGTTCGTGGAAGCAGGGATGCAAGCCGCAATAGTCGACAGACTGGGTGGGGGCGTGCTGGTATGTGATTGAGATTCATTCCAATCCCGTATGCCCTTGGCTTTAAACTTGGGTACCAAGCTTCCACTTCCCAGGTTAGGATGGGCACTATGACCGATAGGAGGTGTAGCTCTCGGCATATCACTGTTGGAAGAAACGGCACTAGTAGTACTACAGTCCGATGCCACGCTCGTCCTTCCGTCCACTGGTTGCTGCGGACAGGAACCCTGATTGTTGGTAGTAGCTGCACCCCAATTCCACCTCTTTTTGAAATGAGGCTTTTCAGGTGTGGGAGTTTGTGCTTGCCCAGGAGTTGTTGAATTTCTTCCGGACTCATCTGATTTGGAAAGATCTAACTCATTTCCAGAGCTTTGTTTCGTCTCTTGAAGTTTTTCACTTTTACACGATTCTACAGATGGTGTCATCGGTCGCGTATTAAAGTCTTCAGAAGAATGGTCTTCGCTCCTGCTGTTCTGCATTCCGGAATCGTCGTCTCCTCCCGTGAATGATGCGGAGCGCTCGCATTTGATAAACGACTTGAGTTTCCCGTGATTTGATCCTGGAGTGGGAATTCTTGGTGGAGCTCCAAAGTCTTCGTCGCCAGTATTCGTTGGGCTTGGGGTTTTCGGCAACTTATCAGTTTCTTCTTCTTTGCTGATAGTGAGAATGCGCGATATGCTGCTGCTCTCATAGGATGAAGTCACAGCAGCGCCATGGTTCACCCAGGCTTTGTAAGATGCTACTTCCTTTTTTATGCTATCCGGGGAAGTGACGCTGTCAGCAGTACTGGATTTCGTAGGTGTTCTAGGCCGTTCACCATCATTTACGAACGACAACCTCATTCGCTTCTTTTCATGGTACGTACTTGAAGATGGTGGATAGTCTTTCGAAGGCGAAACCTTCTTCGGAGATCCGGACATATTCGTTGTGCTGTGTGGCACATTTTCAGCGTGGCTGCTAGCGACCGAATAACCGCCACTGCCGCGAGGAGAAGAACCTTGTGATCCTGATTCTGTACTCTTGCGTCGCTTGTCTACTTCGGTTGCGAAGTTGAACAGTCTATCAAAATTGGTCGCTATTTTGTCCTGCCATTGCTTCGTAGGTGAATCTGGTCTGGCTGGTAGAGACATACCTGCATTAAAAGTTGAAACAATGAATGATGATAAGCCACACAGTTACTTTTGAATCTGACATAAACAACGGCGATAAAGCAATACTACTGTGTCGACTACATTAACGTTTATTATTTCTAGTTCACCGCAATCGGATGAAATTTTACCATAAAAAAGGAGCAACAAACTACAAAGCAAATTCAGATCACTCTTATAAAAATCTTAAAAGCCAGTACAAAGCGTATGTCAAGCATAATCAAAAAGCAAAAATACAACTTCATTCACATAGCTCACCGGCTCCCGTAGTAATAGAAGACGAAATCTCATGTTCTGATCTATTTGAAGTACTGGAATCCGGAGGAACCGTCGAATTCATCATTCTGGGCATTGTGTGTAGCTCGCTGTACTCATTTGCAGCAACTGGAGAGGCTCTCAAATCCATCACTTGGTCGTATCCAGAAGCGATCGCAGAATTTGGACGGGTCATGTATCGGTTCGCGGGACTAGGGCTCGGAGTGGTTGGAGGACCGCCGGTTGGGGTCGGCGTCTTCGGTGGACCTCCGTCAAATGACAAATTGGATGGTGGTCTATCTAGTAATGACTGTTTTTTCGGCGGCACCAGCATTCGCTGCGAAAGAACAAAACAAACAATTGAAGTTTCACAAATTGATACTTCACTCATAATACGCAATCGTAAAAAAACTTACGTTTGGACTGATTTCGCTAACGCGTTTTCGCGATACTTGAAGTACACTATTAGACCCATTTTCTTGCTGCACCAGATTCACTGGACTCCGTGCTTCGGTTGATGCCAGGACTACCTCAGTCACAATCACTTTTGACCCATCAGGATTGAAGGGTGAATGAAGTCCGGGCTTCGCCAGTCCAGCAACAGAATCTACTGCAGACGGTACAATCCCATTTTTTCCTCGGAGTCCGTCATTAGGCTTTGACATGAACTTGGCTTTCAAGCCAGCAGCGAGTCCTTCCATTCCGTCGTCAGCAGATCCTGACTGCATCAAAGGAGGATTACCGCTTGGTACCGGAGTTTTCACGAGTACCGAAGCTCTTCCCGGAAGCTGAATAGTTGTCTCTGAACCTGAATTCATGGCAGCCACAACACTTTCTGCAATATTGTCATTAGAGGCTGGTCTTGAGATAGGGCTATAAGCTTGACGCATAGGCGGTGACAAGTTGGCTATTCCTGCACGTTTTAAGGCTGCTGCACGGCTATCCATACTACCGATTGCAAGAGTTTTCGTAATTTCAGCTTGCAAGAAATCCATCCCATTTCTTCCCATAGACTGTCTTGCTCTTTCATGGTCGAAATTTGCACGAGGATCCATGTTAAGATGCTGTCGTAATGCTTTTTTCACATTCGCCCCTCCGCGAATGTCATCTAGTGTTTGTTGGGGTGGGCCATTGATGATCGGATGTTGATGCATATTCTGCGGTGACATCATTTCCGGCAATACGTTATTTTTCTTTTGCCGTTTTCCATGTCCTTCGAATGCCTTTAATGGCGGAGTCATAGCACCGTTGGGAACAGAAATCCTAGGCTTGTCACTGGGGGCGGAATTATTTGCAGAAGTTTGATCATTCAAGCAGGTGGTGATCAAGGAGTGCAGTCGATCTTCGTAGAAATTAACTCGAGGCGTGTCTGCATGAGCTGGTGATGACATGGGCAGTGTAGGTGATGCAAACTTTGGTGAATTGGTTGATGAAGCACCGCTGGACCGTCGTTCTCCTCTACTCTTGGCCCCACGACCAGAACCGGGTGATGTCGTTGGATGTGTTTTTCCAGCTTCAATCTTTCTCCCAGTTTCCAATATCTTTTTTGCAAGCACTTCAGGATTATTCTCATCTATCTTTCCAAAGTCGGGGATTTCAGGCCACTCTTGCGCTCTGTTACGCGGATTTTGTAAAACTTTCTTGACAGTAGCTACACCAAGAGCCCTTGATTGAGGGGACAGAAGATTCAGATGCTGGCGATGGTCACTAACCAGTACTGACGTCGTTTGGTTCTGCTGTGCCTGCTGATTAATCATCACCGCTTTTTGAATATTGGCAACTTCTGGTTCCAGGGAATTCATGCGGCTTTCTAGATGTTTCCGTTTTGACAACGCGGAGGAGATTTCGTTGAACAAGAAACTTCGGACCACATTTTCTTTCTCTCCGGGCGATAACAAGCCGTTGTTCATTATTCTTCCGGAATTTTTGCAGAATGTTAGAATTTCTTCTATTCTTTGCTTCGTCAGATTTTTCCGACTCCAAACAACAAACTTCATCGTGTAGTTCTTGGGCCGAAGAGTTTATTTGCTTGTACTGCATTACGATGTTTCTTGCCTGCATGCAATACATAACGATTGTATTAATGTACAGCCTCGGATCCTATGTCACAATCAGAATCAAAGCCTGAATAGCTTACCTCAGACAACAAAACATCAGCTGACGCTATATCCTCTGGAATTTGAAGTTCATCCAGCCTTGTCTTCAGCTTTTCAGCAGAATCATCCATCAACTACATCAACTGCAGCTCCAACTGCTTCTTCCTGTCTTCCAGTATCTCATGACGCTTTCTTTCTTCTCCAATCTCTCGCTCTAAATTAACCTTGAAAGCTTTTGACTGCATCTGCTCGATAGTTTCCAAATAGAAATTTCTCGTGAGATCTAGCATTTTGTGAACAGCGTATGGGACGTCCTCTGTCGGTGGTATACTGATTTCGGCATGACGGAGAATGTCGTTTTCTGCAGCTGAACTTATATTCGTCAGCTTCTGGTCAACGCATCCAGGTGCTGCTGGAGGAACCTTTCCTTGTTCTAAAAAATTAAGCAAATAATTGAAACTTCGAGTAACCTACCAAGGTTTCAACATTAAACATTTGACATACCTTGGACAGTACTCAAAATAGTTTGAGTGTGCAACAGATCAAGTCCTGTAATATTTATGGGTCTTTTGTGCCTCCTATTTTTTCTCAGTCTCCCTTTAGGCCGTTTGCAAGCTGCGCCCCCACCTCGGGCAGTTGCTTGAACAGGCGGTGGCGGCAAGTGAATCTCCGGTGATACCCTTGTTTCATCAGAGACTGTTGCATTGCTTGGAGGGCCATCAAGAGTATCATCTTCCTCAACTTTTTCAGGACCCTTGTTCTGAAATCAAAATTATACGTTAATATCCAAGAAAAGATCGGAGCGAGCTAATCAAGTTTTGCAGATCTTACCGTCCGAGGACTTTTCTTCCTCAAAACTTTCTTCTTCCCTCTACCACCTTTGGATTTTGCCCTACTACTCCTCGCGTTGACCACAGGCGGTTGAGACTCATCCTCGCTATTCTCCTTCGAACTCTTCCCTTCGCGACTTGAGCACCAGTCAGACCAGGCACGCCGAGTAGTTGGTCCCACAGCAACGACGCCATTTTCATCGCTTTCGAAGTCGAGTTCATTCTCATTTTGATCTTTGGACTGCGTTCTCGAGTCAGTAGAACTAGAGTCACTATGCTTTACTCCGTTCGTTTTTCCATTCGCTACAAAAAAATAATGCCAATTCCAATCAATTACTCCAAGAGCATTTGAGTTTGTGCTTCTTCACTCAGTCCGATCTTCGCCATTTCAGCTTCAAGCTGCATTCTGCGGTTGACTCGTTCTTTGTGGTCTTTGATAACGTT